>OOFE01046511.1:0-13626 GCA_900323365.1 Monocentris japonica
TTTAGCATGCACCATGTTGAGTGATAGTAGGCTCCATGCTAACACTTTAGCATAGACTATGTTGAGTGATAGTAGGCTCCATGCTAACACTTTAGCATAGACTATGTTGAGTGATAGTAGGCTCCATGCTAACATTTTAGCATACATTATGTTGAGTGATAGTAGGCTCCATGCTAACACTTTAGCATACATTATGTTGAGTGATAGTAGGCTCCATGCTAACACTTTAGCATATATTATGTTGAGTGATAGCAGGCTCCATGCTAACATTTTAGCATACATTATGTTGAGTGATAGTAGGCTCCATGCTAACACTTTAGCATATATTATGTTGAGTGATAGTAGGCTCCATGCTAACACTTTAGTATACATTATTCGTCCATCACATCACCTAATGGGTAAATTGATTGATGGGCCAGCCTCCCACAAACTCTGTGTATTCCTATAAATTTCAGCTGAAATCCTGAAGTCTGCCTTTGACTTGACAAGGACTGGGGAATTTTCAACTCAATAGCCAATCTGTGTTTTGTTTGTGTCTACAGTCCACATGCCAGTGCTCGCACGACTTTGATGAAACTTTGAAATGAAATATTGACTGGTAACAGTGATGTGAAGTCTGGTCATACTCAAAGATTGCAACACTGTAATCCAAATTCAAAAACTCAATTCCATTGAAACACAGAGGCCAGGCCTGGTGAAGTGGTGAAGTGGAGTGCAACAGCCAGGTTTGGTTCCTAACACAGCACTGTCAAAACTGAGATGCTATTCTAATAGTACTACCTCACACTAGTGTTTCCCCTACCATTGAATGGGAAACGTGGGCCACCGAACCTAATCCCCTCCCATGCATGGACATCAATCTAAAAATATGACTGTCAAACTTTAGAGATGCAAGATTTTAACTCATTTGTTATTCTGATCCAACATGTCCAGTGTCCAGCTGCTAATGAAAATACAATATCATCATAGTGACTCTGATGAATATTATTATTGTACATGTTGTCTGAAAAGTCTGGAATCATAGGGAAATCACTCACGCCTTCACAGAATGTGCTATTGTCAATTAAACGAGTATCAAAGCGGCTTGTCAGAAGTGGGACTCGAACTCACGCCTCCAGACCAGAAACCCTGGTGCCTTAAAGGTGCTATGTGTAGTATTGTTATACATCGATATTTAATTGTTAAATTAATTGGTTGAGATGATTGGTAGCTGTCATCTCATGCCAGTGGTATTGTTACAAGTGTTTTTCAAAATTAAGACTACATTTCCCATAAACTCCATTGCTTCCTGTCCCCCCTGCCCCTCCCTGGCATCTTTGTCTTTACTGAAGAGGTTCAATATGTTGGAAGTCATTTTTTCATCTTCCTTTCACCATCTGTCATTGCCAGAAACTCGGAAAGCTTTAGCTCAGTTAGCGCTGGAAGAACTGCGCCCTCTTCCTGTTTTGTGCCATAAAGCAATCCAGCAGATTTCTCTCCAAATCCGGCCCGGTTGCACACAACTTAAATGCAGTGAAGAGGCCGATAGATGCTGCCAATCTTCTTGGTGATGGTCTCATTTGTTTAACAGTAATTACACTAATGTCTCAAAATGAATGTGGTCACAATGTTACAATGCTACACATTGCACCTTTAAAACCACTCAGCCACTAGTGTGTGTGGGGAAAACAAGTGCAACAAGAAAAAATATATGAAGTTACTGTTATCCCTAGGATACCAGACTTTTCAGACACCCTGTAGACTTCCACCTAGCCACATGTACTACATTGGTGTTTAGGATGATGTGGTTGAGTGGATGTTGTGTATAGGTGCTAGGGTTACGGCGTTTGGATTGAAAAACGGAGGGAGAGGGAGGGAGGCTGACAACAATAAGTCAGCATTTGTCAGCCGTCTAAACTGATGTCTAACTATGAGTGATGAAACATGTCTGAAATCTCCCCCTACCTTGGATAGTGTCCTCAATCATTGATCACCTCTCTCTCTCTCTCTCTCTCTCTCACTCTCTTTCTCTCTCTCTCTTCCCACCATCTCACACTCTCAATTTCGCCTGAAAATGAAAATCAAGCTTCTCCAAAGTTCAAAGACACCATGGATGATTGATTGTAGAAAACACTCTTTGTAATGGTCTGGGGGGTTTTCGACAGCATATGGTCCATCAAATTTGGCAAACTTGTAAAGCATCGAAACAAAGTCACCCATGCTTTCAAATTTAATCTATTCTCTCTTGTTCCCTTCTTATTCTCTCTCTCTCTCCACCCTGCTCTCTCTTTGTCTTCCCATTAGGTTTGACTGCTACATTCTTAATAACAACAATATTTGTGCAGCATTGCAGGCAGAGCACTACTTATTTTTGTGGTGTTTTTTTTTCTTCTTCTTATATAATTATGACTTTCTTTCCCGGAGTAAAATCTCTCCCCATCTATTTCTAAAAATCAATTTTTTTTTAAAGACATGGCATTTGAAAGCAAAGCCTTGATTCTTTAAAGAAAGATTGTTCTTACATGTTTTCAGCCCATTTTGATTTACCCAGATTTAAGAGAAGAGCTGGTAGCTGAAAAAGAAAATTGTATACTTTGTTCATTGCTTCATTTATCTAGTCATAAAAGTGATGCACTGTGTTGATTTCACTTACTGTTAAATATTTTCACTCACCTGGGGAATTGTGTTTGAATCGATTAATTTTTCTTTCATTTTGCAGCTGCAGCAAAACTTTTCTTGAACTGAGGATTACTATGGAAACAACAAGTAGTGTGTCCACTTTCAAGACTTTAGCCTTTACCTCAATCTGTCTGAGTAATTGAAAGCGTATTCAGCTATATTTAACTGAGGTTTGAGCTTTGTTTAACTGGCTAAAGGTGTTAGATGACTATGCAATGAAAATGGTGAGAAAAGGTGAATCAGAGGTCAAGAATGTGCCATGAAGCACCGTCCATCCATCCAACTGTTAATCAAGTCTGGCCCGGACAGCTCAGTTGGTAGAGCATGAGACTCTCAGTTTCAGGGTCGTGGGTTCAATAACTTGTAAGTCGCTTGTAAGTTGCTTTGGATAAAAGCATCTGCTAAATGACTGTAATTATCTAGATGATGAGAGCAAAACCTGTCAAAAAAGGAGCATTGAGACAGACATAAAAGTTGCAGGCAATCATCAAACAAGATACGTACAACAATGTAAATCAAAACTCACAATATGATGCATGCAAGAGGCGGTAGCTCAATCGCACAAACCTGGCAGAATCAGGGGGCCAAGTCCAATCATCTTGGCTAAACAAAGCATGGACAGCTCCTTATTAAGGCTGCCTCAAATCCTTCAAAATCATTTTCAACTCGGCTCTTCCAGGTTTAAATCACTTTTATGAGTTCCAGACATAGCGTGGGTGAAGTCCATGAAGGCTCTAGCCAGTGATTTGCACCAAGTCTTTGAAAGATGCGAGTCCACAAATTGCAAGGACGCAGACCCAGAATGTCCTCATCGATGAAAATGTACCAATGAGTAAGTCTACTAGGCAGCCGATGAACCCGAGCATACAAGGTCCAATGATGACAGCTTTCAGTCAGTAATAAATGCTCCCTGATACAGTTTGTAATGCAAGACGTCAAGTATCTATCTATCTATCTATCTTTTATGTTATAAACAACTGCAATTTAATGAAATTTTTATGTTTTTAAATTGGGGTTTCAGGTATAGCATCACGAAGAAAGAGTCATTTTGAGTTGCGTACCCTATATGTGGGATGACAAACATTCTCATTAGCACTGCATTAGCAATGCAAACCATTCCCATTTGGGGATGAGTGAAGTGCAGCGGTGATATAGCAGCAGGCACCTTTACTGAGGTAATGGGATCGTGTCAGGCCCTACCCATTAATGCCTGGAACATGTCATTTAAAGACCAAGACTGTTTTTATCTTATAAAAAAAGCTGTAATACAGCACTAGTGCTAGTTAGGATGTGGGAGTCCAGAAACAGTGACATTTAATTGGCCCACTTTTGCTTGATGTATCTAAGCGACCTGTTCACTTTTGAGACCAGTTAAATGACACTTGCAATATTAAATAAATCGCTCCTTCTCGTGTTTTTTTCATTCCATCATCTGTCTAATCACACAAATTACATGCACCTTAAATTTAATTTTTTTTTCTTTTGATGTGATGAAGAAGTGGGGCTAGGTGGCTAATAATTATATCTTTTTAGCTAGACAGTATGTTTTAAATGCTAAGGCAAGCATATTTGGCTATAACCTCCGACAGTGAACAAGGCTAGTCATGCTGTCAGTGTTCAGAATTTCTCATTTGCCCTGTTGAATGCACTGGCTATGCCTATTTAACTATATGCCCATATGTGAACTCACTAGAGGATTACACAGTATCAGTTGTCATTTACCCAATTTCACTAAAGTTAATCTTATCTTAATTACAGTATGTAGCATTTTACAGTGCATTATGAATGCTTTGCTTTGGCCCCTGGGTCATGATTTGCTACATGTGGGTGACAATGTAAGCTATCAGTTGCAAAATCATAATGGATGAAAAAAAAAGGCAAATGTGAGGAAAGCTTGAAAGCCACTCGCACATAGGCAGCTTTCATTCTGAAAGAGCAGTCTTTTGGAAAACCATACATTAATGTATATGCCTTTGCCCATCAAATCTCCATTCTATCAATCTACCCTGGACAATATTCACCTCACTGCCTGAGAAAATCATCAAAGAGCCCAGCCACCCAGCTAACACGTTTCACCCTGCTACTGTCTGGTAGACAGTACAGGAGCATACAGTCACACATTTCCAGACTGAAGGACAGCTTCTACTTACAGGCCATCAGGCTACTTAACTGTTGACCCACAACCTCATACCCACTTTACGTCCAATGCACATGCACTTTTATACCTGTACATCTATATATATATATATATAAAAGCATCTCTAAGATTATTTACAACTGTTATGTTACAACATATTCATAGATTTTTTATTCCTATTTCTATTTTAGTTTATCCGCCCTTAATTGTCTTATTGTTATTTTGTTTGTGTTTTATATATAGATGTGTGATTTAATGTATACCTACCCAGTTGAAACGTGCCTCGTCCTAAACATTTCATTGTCCAGTATGACTGTAAGTGATACTGTACATATGACAATAAAAGACTTGAACTTGAGTGGCCATTACCGGACGAAAAGGGGAAAGATAATTGGCCCATGTCGTATACCTCATTAGCTCATCAAATTTCCATTAACGGATCCATTAGTGCAATCCCTCTAAACTACAGGTGCAGCAACGAGGGAAAGCAGTTACTATAGTTGCAGGAACAGTAGTCATTATAGAACCAAGATACTGTACCACTGTCTGACTATAAGTAAGCTAAATATAATAGTTATATATCTTATTATCTTATCTCTCACCTTGGTTTCTAAAACTTGGGAACAGACACTAAAATGTTACACTGGATAAAATGACTTTACTACAAACATTGTGCATAGGTTAATAAATATGATATTATAAGTAGTGTTAGGCATCTTTCTGTCTTTTTATTTATTACAAACTAGTTTAGCCGACCATCCACACATAGATACATGCATACCTACATACATTCATGGGATGCATGTGTGCCTGCTTTTTGTGGAACAGCCCAAATTTCTGAATTGGGTCTAGAGTTTAAACTGTTTATTATAATAGTCAATAGTTATGCTTCATTTTCTCACCTTTGTTGGCGGCCAAACCTGCAGCACTAAAGGGAGAGGGAAAAAAGAAAGTAGAGATTCCTTTGGTACCACATGCCATCTGACTGCAAAAAAAAGAAATTAATTAATTAAAATATAACCTTGAACTAGATTAAGTTCAGTCAAATTGGATTGAATGAACTAAAACTAATTGAATTAAATAAAACTAAATTGAATTAAAATCAAACACCTTGGAATCATAAAAAAAATAAAAATTACAGGAGACTTCATTAACAATCAAGAACCAACATTTCCATCTGGGCAATCATGGGAGTACCTTGAGTTAAAACAATGGCCCGTGCTTTGCAGGTGGCTCTCTATGCAAACTGCAGAGGCGACGGCCAAAGCAGGCCATGAGCAGCCATGAGATAGCTATAACCAAACCTCACCTGCCTGTGCCTCAGGTTCCCAGGTACTCATTTACTATCTGTTTTCAATTCAAGAAAATAAGCAAACAATAAGAAAAGAGTAGAATCATATCATAGAATCTGGCATTCCGCTCTGAAATTTCCAGACACTGAGACCACCGAGAGAAGTAGGAGAGAGAGATAAAAGCAAGATGCATTTCAGGTTCCTCAGGGCTCACTACCATCTATGGTGGACACAACAGACCCCAGGATCAACCTCGATATTTACTGAGAGTACATCAGCGGTTGACAGACATCATCCAATTGGCAAACCCCACCAAAACCACAAGGAATCTCCTAGTGGGAAATGCAATGAAGATCAGATCCTCGAAGATCATTATAAGACACTGATTGCTGAGATGATGGAGGAACTCCCCACACTATCCCAAGACAGATGGGATCAAGCATGGCAAATTGCCTTAAGGTGGGCAAGGGCAAGATTCCCCCATCTCCAGGAGGGGGCGGTCCATTGAACAACAGCAGAACTTAACTACTTTAGAAACCAAGAGCATTCATGTCTTTGGGTGAGTAGTTCAAGATCAAACCAAGAGGAATTCCAAGGGCGACCCCAACCGCTTAATAGGGGCCTATCGGACCAAGGAAGGACCCCAGAAAGTATCCCCTTAATGGCTACCTCCAGCCTGAATCAGGAAAGCAGATCCAGCTCCAGGGAACGTTCAGTAGCAATCACCAAGAGAAATTCTATGTGGCATAGACATACTCTCTCATGTTTCCCTTTACTTGCAGGATGAGCAACATTTTTTTTATTTACAAGTATTAAAGTATGGATATGACAATGTAATGTTGTCTATTTCATCACAGTGGTTTATTTCCAACACTCCCTAGAATCTGACTTTCTAGTTTATCTTTGTTCAAAATGGGGCTGTTATTTGTTTTTTGTTGAAGTTGTGCTGTGTGTACAGTGAAAAAAGTACAAATTCTTCTTCAGCTCCCATCGCTTCCTCTGGGCAACACAGCACAAATTAATCCACATCAATAAGTAAACAACACAAATGGTAACCGAGTGTGGTGTGAGAGTAGAAAACCCTGTTAGTTCCTGCCTTTAGCGTGGCTAGTGCTTTTCCCTCGATGCATTGCCTGCTTCAACGCAAAACCCTCAACCCGTCATTCATTCCCAACTGATATTACAGCCTCCTACCTTCTCAGTGAAAGTCGCTCTGGATAAGAGTGACAGCTAAACTGCCTAAAATGTAAAGCTTTGCCGCAAATGAATTTAGGCATGAATTTAGGCATGAATTCAGGCATAATGGCAGCATAACAGCTGCATTTATTTTGCACTAGTGCTGCACCAGCCACTGTAGACAATTCTTCCTTGAAAGCATTTTCCATGTCGGCGGCCCCAAATGGCAGCAACAGGTAAGTGTTTGAATTTTGAGGACTTCATTACCCAGAAACCATGTAAGGTGATGATAAATGTAAACTATATGTCTTCTTCTTGAGCACTCTTACTTTTATCAAACCGTTACTCCACCAGGATGCTTCCGCTTTTAATTACCTAAAGAATTATTAGAATTCTTCCACCACTGGCTTTTGATGAAATGTTATCTTTGTCTTACTATTTTTCATACAAGCTGGGTTTCAATCTAGCTACACATCAGAGACCCAAAGCTGCCTTACCAGCTAAAGCAATAGAAATATTTTGTCTCAATGGGAAGTATTTTGGAAAGCTAGATCCTCAGTTAAATCTGCACTAAGGAAGTAACTAAAAATACATCTGTAGTACACCTAAATCACAAATTGGGACTGTCCAAAGGTGGAATTACCAACAATGGTTGAACCACTTCACCACCTCCACCGCCACCTGAAACTATTAAACTGAATGACTTCTTAAACTGTGGCAAAAGCAGAGTCAAAGCTGTCGAGTATCTCAAGCCAACCAAGCAAGGAAAATAATATTACTGTATCATATATCAAGTTGAGAATGTATTTTCTTCTAACATCAGGTATCCTCTCTTACTAGCTCTCACATTTTTCTAGCAGAATTTAAATCTGAGATCTGAGACAGTGAATCCATGAAAAGCAGAGCCAGAGCTGGCTTTACCAAATCAAGCCAACCAGGCAAGTGGAATGCGAAATAGGATGGCTCGTATGAAGTTTACGGGAAAAGCTTGATTCCCAGCTGACACCGTGGTTTCTCATAGGGATCATCTCTCTATATCTGACAAACGTCTTCAATTTTGATTCTACAAGTCTTCGGGGATTTTCTGTACCTTTTCAGACAGAAAAACAAACTTGCTGGAATGCAACGGTAGCTTTTAATAATACAAATGCATGCTTCAGTGAATGTGTTCACCGTTTACCTTCGAATGGAACAAAACCGATGGGAATGCCACGGCAGCCTCTCATGAGTGCCCTTGCCTCACTATCTCTACTTTCTATAATCTTTGTATCTTATTATATGCTTTGCTTTCACTTGATGTTAGTATTCAGTTTCTATTCAGTTGGGGGCACAATGCAAGAAACACATTTTCTTAAATCTGAGCACCCATTTGAGATTCTTTAATGATACTTGAACAAAGCCGAACAAAGATTTTGTTCAAGCCGGCTTAAACAAAATCTCTCAAAACTGTTAAGTACCTTTTCATGACATCAATGCCAGCTGAATGTCTGACTACCTTTAACTCATGATCTTTCAAATAGGCTGACATTGATCCACCAAGCCAATTGCATGCCTGTTTACAGTCAAATGGTGGAATACCGAGAATGCTACTGATTATTGTAGGACGTGTAACACAGCAAGAGTATTCATCAGAATCTCCCTCATCTTGGTTCTAAATATGTTAACGTCACTCATACTGGGTGCATTTCGAAGACACCAGAGATTCTCTATTACCATTCAGGCAGGGGAAAAAATGCTGGGAATGCAACAGCTAAAGACCTATTTATACAGTATTAATATTACCTAGGGGCATCCAGTGATTTGTAACAAGTGAGGAGGTCTTCCATGATTTGAATTCCATCTAAATCTGCCATGTCTGTAATTTGCAAAGTGAAAATTCCAGTGCAAATTACTCACCATACTTGGAAATGGAACTCTTGGTAATTTGAGCCATAATTTGTTTCGGGGTGTGTGATTTATTTTTCTTTATTTATTTATTATTCTAGACATGCAATTTCTAGCTTTCCTGTCATGGCAAATGGAGACAGTAGTGGAATCTGTAGAGGAGAGGTTTGGAAAACGTCTTTGGCTTTGCTAAACCAGGGAGAATAGTCAAATTTTGATATTATACAATTCTACGAGCCAAGCATGTGTGGCCCCAGTGGGAATCAGAACCCTAACTCTGGCACATTACAATGCAATTAAGTCTATCTTAATATTTCTCACACTGATCCAGGCTGACTTTGGATCTGAAAACCCAGTGGATAGAGTGTTTGCATTTGAATGCAATGAAACATCTGAGATTCTCATTACACAGCTGCAGGCGTGTCTATATCGGTATCGGTATTGGTATCTTATCATCCCCTCCATGTGTTGAGTTTTGACTAAAAAAAACCCACGGGAGATTTGCTGTTTAAACTCAAATAGGGCAAAGGCTCTGGGAATCAAACTGTTTCTTCTCATGTCACAAGTGGCTATCTCTAATCTTAACATCTGCTATATGTTGAGCTTTGATCTGAGAAGCCATTGGAGATTTTTGCTGTGAACACATAGATAGAGTCATGCCTCTGGGAATGCTATGCGAGGCTTTCAACCCTCCCTTCTTCTTCTCTATAGCCTCTGTATACTTCAATTTGCTTAACAAACTTTACTGTCCCAGTAGGGAAATCAGAGCTTTCTGTACTGTATGTCATGAAAGCTGCTGAAAGTAGCACATCTCAACATAATACAGTACAGTATGAGAGCACTGGCATACATACACGCCATTGTGAACATAGTAAACAGAAAGGGCTGAGTCTGTATCTGTGAATATCCCAGTAAGTACGAGTATTATAAACAAGTAATGCAATGTAGCGTTTACAGTGTATGCCATCATGTTGAAGTGATAGATACTGTAAGTGGTAAGATTTCTCAACCCTGAGGTTTCCAAGATGCAGTTTTTCCTAGTTGGAATTCTGACTTGAAGAACCATTCCATTTTATTTTACCTAGTCACAATTTCAGATTTTCTAACATGTCTGGAACACAGCATTACTCACCTAAGTAGTGCTATGGTTTGGCTATTTATGCCAAATAAAAATGTATTTTTGTATTTTGGCTTATGTTTGTGTGGCACCAAGCTGTGCCTTCCAGCTTCATCTACTTGTTAGACTACCACAGGCCAATGAAATATCTAAATATCACGTGAAAAACATCAATAATGAATGGTGTGTTCAACACAGCAGGGAATTTTAGCTATATATCATATCAGCTAAAGGGCCTACAGTAAGGTTCACCACATGTTCAAACGTCTCCAAGGATTGTGTGTGTGTGTGTGTGTGTGTGTGTGTGTGTGTACACCTGCATAAATGCATAGATGTATTTAATGGTGACTTACAAAGTTCTGTCTTCTTTTTAACAGCGAGCTCAAGAATCATCCTTTAAAAATTATTTGTTCATTCTTTTTTCGCCCGGTGCTAGTGCGCATGGAGCTATTGGTACATATTTGTGTGTGTGTGTGTGCACACATGTGACCATGAGGTCTGCTGTGAAAGGAATAAAACATACTTGACATGCTTCCCTTTCCATATGTCAGCTATTTACTAAAGCGTTGTGCTCTGGAACTGGAAAATGTCTCAACTCAAAGAGGCATATAGGTAATCCTATGAGATTGTAGTCTGACGTACATCTTGATTGCAATCTATTATTTTAATCGAGTTAGAAATCAAATTATTTCTTATCTGCCATCAGTGTATCTCAACAATAATCAGCAATATGATGACGGTGAGTTGGTTCCATTGGCATTGCGGTAATGGCTAAATGTAATTTTGCTCATCTCCACTTAGCCTAGGCTTGTCAAGTGAACATCTAGAGGGAAAATCTCCCATACATATTTATATATTGGGATTTTCCTCAGGCCAAGAAATGATTCCATGATTATAGATGGGGAGAGAGAGAGGAAGAGAGAGGGAAAGAGGCATTGGAGAAAGAAAGAGAGCAAAGAAGACACAAACAAACGCCAAACCTGCATTTTAAATTGTGTGCCGCTCATGCTTGCCATGCTAAGTTTGGCAACCGGCGTGGTGTGGTTTGCAGAAAACAGCAGATGAGCGATCTATCATAAACTTTTCATACTTCCATCTGAGCGGTCCGCTGGTAATAGTGCACAAATCATCAGTCACTACACTGATTAGTATGGAGTAGGTTAGCGTCTGGTTTCCAACACAGCACAAATCCAATAGTCTAATTCTGGAAGATGAGTTAAATTAATATAATGGTGCTTGACAGCTAGGCAGCACCCCAAAAATAACCAATGGCATGCTTAGAAAAACACATATGGCACACACACACAAACACACACACACACACACACACCCTCATCAACGACATTCATTCGCTTACTTCTAACCACAACCTCATCCCTTACTACTACATGCCCAACTTTAATCCTAATCCTTAACCAGCCTCTTAAAGAAGTGAGTACTGGCCAAAACGTTGTCACTCTCAAGGTCTAAAACCCAAACTGCTTCTCAGAAGGATACAAGAACACGCTGTCAAACTCCAGAAGCCACAATTAACATTTCTAACACCCACATCAAGGCTCTGCGTCAAGATGCTGTTAATGGGTAAAGACTCAGCTGCATTGCTCGACATCTCTTTGAGTTTCATACTAATTTTTCTCCTCCTACGCACATGTAGCAGTTGTGATTTCCAACGTCCCCAATGGCTTTAGCTTGTAAAAAAGTTCAGTTAAAGACGTCATGTCTAGTCTCCTCGTATTAACAACATCAAATGAAGTGATGACACATTGTAATGGGCTTAATTAATGTGTAAATGTGCTCTAGTCGTCTGTTAAAACTGCAAAACTCCCATGAATGTGGATGGAAAATACTACTCAATGCTGTAGTTCTGCAGCTGAAGGTCTATGGAAGATGTATGTAATAATCAGGGTTCCCACGTGTCCTGGAAAACCTGGAAATTTAGAGACTAGTTTTCCAGTCATGGAAAACACCTGGAAAATTATAAAAATGAGTAAATGTCCTGAAAATATCTATGTTGTCCTAGAAAATTTTAATTGTATTCTAGGCACTCAGATATGTATTTAAACCTATATTTTAACTGTTCAAAACATGACTGATGGTCGGCGAAGCTGACAGCTGCTGTGCTGTGAAACTTCAAAGCGTTCAATCAGTGTGAACATAAAAAGATTATTAAAGAGAGAATGGCTCTGCACGTTACCTTCAAGTCAACTGGTAAGTGACACTAATAATAATAGTAATATACGGTGGTGCTGCTGATAAATGAACCCCAACCTTAAAATATATCACCTTCATGTTGGATTTAAAATCCTTTGTTAAATTCTAGACCTATGAATAGGTCTGCTGTATGAAGCACGTCACTTTCACTAAAGCTTACCACTCAAATTTTTTTGCAGTTTTTTGTTGTGTGTGTCAGTCAGTCCCATTGCAGTGGTTATCTGTGCATTAATTCAGCTGTAGGTTACTAGTGGTGCATGCAACAACCCATTACAACACCACCTGTTAAACAATGCTTTGATAATAGCACATACCTTACGGTGTACATTATATTGTGATTTATTATTTTGAAATTTTTGCAGAGGTTCAGGTTCAGATAATTTTGCAGATTGTTCAGGTGAATGGGGCACAAAACCAAACGAGGTATGTATAGAGTTGGAGTTCATATGAGGAACCTTGAGTATAAGCCAGTCTTTGGAGTGAGTATTGTAACTGCCTGAATTCTAGTGTAACAGGTAACACAAACAAGGTGGTAGTTTGTTTAGGAGGGCTTTGTAAGTAAAAAACATACCAGTGCTTATTACGTCTAAAAACAAAAAGAGGCCAGATGACCTTATTTACAGTACGGGTGATGGTTGTTGTACCTGTCACCTGTGAATCTGAGAGCAGACATCACACCTGATGGCACCGCAGATGGCCGCCACGGTCTTTTGGTGCGCCCTGTTTCGGAGTAACCTGATGGCGCCGCGGATGGCCGCCACGGTCTTTTGGTGCGCCCTGTTTCTTCTGTTTTTGTTTGTTTTTACTGGCCACCATGGGCTCTTTTACAAGAGAAGAACTCATGAACATAAGGGGAACAACACCAGCGGACTTGTTTCCCACATTTCTTTCGGATTTCGCGGAATTTTCGGACATTCTGGTCAAAGGTGTAACAACCTCTGGCCCCCCAGTGAATCGCCGGAGGAGAGGAAGACAGGCCGGCGCGCTAGTGCGACTCCGCCGGCGCGGACTTCGCACACCGCTACCGGGAATATTTCTTTCCAACGTGCGCTCACTAGGGAATAAGATGGACAAACTTCAGCTCCTGGTGGGGAAAAACAAAGACTTTTCTACATCTTCCGTTTTGTGTTTCACGGAGACATGGCTGTGTG
>OOFE01046514.1:0-12068 GCA_900323365.1 Monocentris japonica
CACCCTGGTGAGGAAGGCAAGGCAGCACCTTTACCACCTCAGGCAGCTGAAGAAATTCAGAGTCTCCCTGAGGATCCTTCAGTCCTTCTACTCTGGAGCTATAGAGAGCACCCTTTTAGGAAGCATCACTGCCTGGTTTGGCAACAGCTCTGCTCAGGATAGGAGGACCCTGCAGAGAGTAGTGCGTTTGGCTGAACGCACTACTGGAACTACACTTCCCTCCCTGCAGAACCTATGCACCAGGAGGTGCAGAACCAGAGCCTGTCGGATCATGAAGGATCCTCACCATCCCAACAATGGACTGTTTCAGCTGCTGCAGTCAGGCAAGCGCCTCCGCAGTCACACAGCCAAAACAGAGAGACTGAGACGGAGTTTCTTTCCCCAGGCCATCAGGACTGTGAACACTGATCTCACCAGGGCCCCCACCAAGTTCCACACACTGCCTCTCTTATGCACTCACACACACACACACATAGACTTACACTTAGCAACGACATATTTATATATTTTCTCAGATTTTCATATTTTTTTCAGATCCCCAATTTATATTGTAATCTATTGTAAATAGTGTGCTTCGTTTTTTACTGTAAATATTGTTGCCTCTTTTTTTATTGTAAATGCTGCTACTGTTGTTTTTTGCACAATCCCGTAAGCATTGCCACTTTTCATTTCACTGCACATCCTGTATGCGTATGTGACAAATAAAGTTTTGACTTGACTTGGTCAAGTGTCCACTGACTTTTGGCCATATAGTGTACCTCTCGACAAAGTAATCCATAAATATGATGTTAACTTTCATTGCTACGCTTATGATACTTAGCTCTACATACCTATTAAACCTAATGATCACAACTCATAAAACTAGAAGCGTGCCTATCTGCAGTCAAAATTGGATGTCATAAAATTTCCTGCTTCTAAATGCCAACAAAACAATTATTAACATAGCATAAGTCATTAATTATTGGCCCAAAAGCACAAAGGTGTCGTGTCACAGACATCATTTTAACTTTTGGATGTTGGTTATCTTACCATGCCTTGCACATATTTCCCACTTGCACCTTATTGCACACATCTCTTGTCTTGTTATATGTTTTGCCTTTTTTTATAATTTATTATGTGAATTTGTTTTTTTTTTTGATTTTATATTTTTGACTTGTTTTTCTTCTGTTAAATGTTGCACCATCAGACCAAGGCAAATTCCTTGTATGTGTAAACTTACTTGGCAATAAAAACCCCATTCTGTAAATATACGCATCTAGAACACAATCCTGCAAAAAGGCCTTTACTCTGACTCTGTCTCCAAGCGGGGTCGCCTTGAGGTCAGGGAAGTGGGCTTGTTCACATGCCCAGACCATCTGTGCCTAACTCAACAAGGCCCCTTGAGCAAGGCCCTTAAAACTCAACTGCTCTAGTCGAGCTGTGCAGTGGCCAAGCGTAGAAGAAGGTTGTACTGGTCAGCTCCTAGTGGCTACCAGTAGAAGGGATATTTGTGAATGGGATAAGAAGAGACGCGAGAACTAGGATGAGTAATCAACAATCAAATGTACTCAGTGACAAACAAAAGAACCAACCAGACCTGTTCGGTGGGCCAGCAGTCTGGCTTGGATGATGCAGTGGCGAGCCACTTCTTGGGACACTCCCTGGTCATGAGAAGACCCCGGAGTCTCTGCCAGTGACGGCTGGGATGGGTCACAGGTCGAAGACTGCTCTCTGGGAGACAGAAATGACAAAACCTGTAACAACTGTGGACAGCAAGTATAAAACACCATATATTTTTGCTTGTTAGGATTTTGTTTAGATTTTCTGGTCTCTGAATGGAGGCGTGGATTTGAATCCCACATCTCATTTAGTTGCCGGTTTCCCTTTCATACCCTTTCATTTTCACCCTGTCGAGCAACTAGAGAGGAGAGGTGTCCATAATGAAGGACTGGTAGTTCCTCCTGTCAGCCAGAAGCTCAGCACAATGGTTTCAAGAACAAGTAAAGCTCTTCCTCCCCTCAGCAAGTATTGCCTAGATTCCCTTGAGCAAGGCACTTAACTGGTCTAGTGGAGCTGCTCAATGACTAAGAGTAGAAGCCTGTGGTTGTACTGAGCAGCTTCCTGGTGTTGATGTACAGTCATGCTTGAACGTTTGTGAACCCCTCGTGCAATTTTAGAAAATGAGTTTTTAATGTGCAATCCTTTTAACAAAATTACCCTTTTCTTAAAAATATCAACAATTACCAATTTCATATGTTTTTAGAGGAAACTGTGCATGTAGCAAAAAAAAAAAAAAGTCCTGACCTAAATCCAACTGAGATGCTGTCAGGACCTGAAGCAGCTGTTCAAGTGAGACCTCAAACCTCACTGAGTTGGTCTCACTGAGGTGGTCGAGTTCTGTAAGGAGACTTTCAAATCAATGGTGACGCAGAGTGTTTCTAACCTGTAGAAGCCATGGTGTAGTTGTGGCACCCCAGCAGCCAATGCAGCCAGAACCTCAACCAGTTCCCTCATGTTGTGTCTCAGGTTGGAGAAGTAGGGCTCCATGCAGAAGGTCTCCAGGCCCATGTGGGACAAAACCTCATGGTGCTGCTGTTCAGTGCTGACCAGGAACTCTTTGGAGAATACCTCCAGGTGTTTCCTCCGCTGTCTGGAGAACAGGAAGCATCTAGTTCAAAAGCTGTACAATTTCTTTTCCCCAACCCATGTGGAAAATAATTGAAATTCTGGTCCAAAGCCTTTGCAACATATAGGGTCTATTTCCCAAGACCTTCGCCCATTTCTTCTTGTTTTCCTTCAAAATTGGTGCCAGTCATGGCCTTTTTGGGTCACGTTTTGGGAAGCAAGATAATTATCTTTCACCACTTCTTAACACAGAGATGCTGCCTTCAAGTGCTGTCTGAAATATTGTAATATTGAACAACCCAACAAATTGAGCTGAGAAGGTCTGCATTTTCTATTATACCAGAAATTACACAATGTGACAATTAGGGGGTGTGTCTTAAGGGGAAAAAGGGAAAGGGCATGGAAGCTGTGTCAACGATTGATGGTATTAAAAAATCAATGACATTTAGCAACCTCTATTGGCAACCAGGAGGAACTGCAACAATATCACAAGAACCATTATATTTTATTCTTTATTCTGCTGCTGCAACAGACAGACAAGTTAGAGAGAGTACCCGATGAAGAGTTCATCTGTGTCCAGCTGTGGTTCATCATCTCTCTCCATGAAATCACTCTTCCTGGAGGTCTCGTCTATGAACTGCGCCAGGCCAGGCACCAATGGCTGCAGCAGCACACAGATGTGAGGACGGCTGTTGGACTTCAGTGTCTGTGTTGCCGCAGCATCCAGTGTAGCCTCCTGTGCAATGCAGCCAGTTGGATTGTGTGAATGGTTTGCAGAAGCTGACCGCAGCACGCTGACCTCAGGGTCCCCGGGCCAGAAGGAGATCTGACTGACTCCAGCTGGAAAAGACAACCAAAGAAAAGACACTTTATGTGAGACATTCCAGCCAATTATTGACTTGTTTTAATGTCTAATAAAAGCTGGCTTGACCGTAACACACTTCACAACATTACAATTTACCCCAGTATGGCAGCAGCTGGGAAATAGTACCATGACAGGGTGCACAGTCTCTCTTTTATATTCATTGTGGCACTGAAGGTTTATTGTAGGGCATCACAATGGACTTTGGGTGGGGAAAGGCAGCAAGGAGGCCTTGAGTTAAATTGAAATCATGCACATCAAGAAGCAATGCTAGTGTTAAGGGGAAGAAAATATTTATATATATTTAATATATATATATACATCAAAAAAGCCTGTTATATGTTTAGGAAGACGGTATGGTGTGAATCTTACAGACCAAGAGATGATTTTGGGGGTTTAGAGCACATAGAGAATCGGTCAGTTGTGATTTCTAGAGTTTGGGATGATGCCCCATCATGATGTGACAGCTGAAGGTGTGAGATAAGGAAGGCCCTTAGAGTCCCTCATGTACAAAAGCACTTCAAGGAAACTCAAGGACCTCCTTCCCACACAGTAGGACTGTGTGGGAAGGAGGTCTTGAAAAGTAAGACTTAGAGTTGACGCCGTCTCTTAAGACATGACAGTAAGAAGTCTAGAGCCTACAGTAAGCGGTTCAGTAAGTACAATCGGCACTTGACGGGGTCATGGAGACCTCGTCTTGGTGCAAGAGAACCTGCTTTGAACAAAGCAACATCATTAGAAAAGAGAAAATCGGTAATGGAGCCAATGCAAGAAGAAGCAAGATGTGCCGAAGTGCTTCCTCAAGCTGAGCAGAGACAATGGATGAAAGGGATGGTGGATGGATGAAAACCCTACATGCACTCTGTGTTCAAAAACAAGAATGCTGACATATACTGTTAAGTTGTGAGGCTTGTCTTTCCATAGGACGAAGTATGTGGTAGCATAACCAGTTGTTTAGGTGCCTGGAAAGGGTAATTAAGAGTAGACAAAATCCATTGAAGTGCTTTTGTACATGAAGGGAACAAGTTGGGAAATGATTGTGTAGGCAGAAGTTAGGGCAGTTAGGGGAAGCTAGGGATTGTGATATGTGAGCAGACAGTCCGGCAACTTACAGTCCTACCATTTACAGTCAGTACCAGTCTAAGACCTGACCTGGTAGTGTGGACCAGTACTCAATGGACTGGTTACTGTGCCTTGGGAAGACGCAATAGGTGAAAGGCAAGGCTGGGTAGCCAGGGTACTCCTTCTGGAAGCTGGGTGCCGTTTACTCAGGAGGTTTGGGATCCATGGTCATGAAAAGATCAATCAGTAGTTCTGGCTGAAAACAAAACACCTGTTTGGCTCCAAACTAAAGAATTCTATCTCAAGACTAAGATAAGCAGCAGAAGTCATACACTGAAGCATCCATGCCGCTGAAGTGTCACTGAGCAAGACACTGAACCGGAGCAATACAATCTATTGTTTTCTGATGAAATGTGGTTTCTGAACTGCTAAGTGGGCTGTTTTATGTGTCTACACGGATGGATGGATGATCTATTCAGTCTGTCTCTCTGTTGATCCTCACCGTTGATGATCATCTTGAGGCAGGTAGCACAGGGTCTTCTAGAGAAGTACAGCTGACAGTTGGCCAGTCTAGCTCCGTGTTGGACGATGGCTGCCTGCCCTGCGTGGAGTTCAGGCCCTGAACAGTGCAGTCCCACCACCTTACTGTCCCGAACCACCACCAGACCCGTCCCACGGATCTGCAACATGCCAGACACAAAAATTGGAGGTACATTGATAGTATCTATCACTGAGCATAGTGTATGCTAGTGTTTTTTTTTTTTTTTTTTTAACAATCTGTTTGTCTTTTGCATCAATATACAGAATCAGTCCGGCAGGATTGAATAATTCAACATACAATAATGGACACAACACTCACCCACACACACACAAAAAAAAACACAAACCGACACACAACCCCCACTCCCTCCCCCAATAGATTAGGCATATCGCTGTGACATTTCCATCTCCAGTCCGTCAACATTCACGGCAAAAATAAAAAGAGAAAAAAGAAAAGGGTGACATTTAAGGTGAGCAACTGCAGAGGCAGCTTTACAGATGTTGAAGTCCCTCCAGATATCCCTTAAATTCAGCTCTTTGATAAAGTGATGTAGTGTCCTTCTACTCCTCTGATGTGATTGATCTGTCCCTGATGATTTGTCTTTTTGTGGTTGTAATGTACAGTTGAAGTCCCCCGCTATGATCCGCTGACCTGGCAATGTTGAAAGAGTTAAAAATAAGTTGTTGAAAAACTTTGGATCAGCCTTTCCGTTAAGAGGGTGCCTTGAACAATCAGGTATCTACCATTCTTGTCCTCAATAACATTATTAATATGAAATGGCAATGATTTATGGATGAGTACCATGACACCCCTGGCATGTGTTGAGAATGAGGCCGACAGAACCTGGCCCTGCCATCTTTTCCTAATTTTTGGATTATCTTGAGCCAACAAATGTGACTCCTGTAGAAACATTTTTTAGCCTTGTCATGACCCGTTTGACATTTTTAAGCTTTTGTAAACCTCTGCAGTTCCATGAAGTAAATTTAACTTTTACCCCCTGAGACATAGTAATACACATGTAATATGTTGCCCTGAATTAGAAACATCCAGTGTGTACGTCTGGTAAACGTCATATCATAAAGAGACTACTCGGCATGTCATGAACGGTTCCACACACTTGACGCGAGGAGCCATCAAACGTTGCCTTTCTCCAGCTAACCTGAACTCAACGCCCGCTGGTCAGGCTAAACAGCGTTGCTTTTTGTGGACGGCGCCTGGGAGGTCAGGGTAGAGTCGAACCGGTTGCTTCTCGTCGTAGATCTTTTTCTTGGCTCTGGCAGCTTTGACGACACGTTCCTTGTCCCTGTGGTTCAGGAACTTCATCACAATTGACCTTGGCGGTTCTTTAGGGTCTCTCACCTGTCCAATACGGCTCGCTCTCTCCAGGGTAACTGGAATGCATAATACCCAGCGCCTCTGGCAGCCATCTCTCCAGGAGCGCACATATATCTGTGCCTTCTTTTCCCTTTGGTAGACTAAGGAGCCTCAGATTGGACCTCTTAGACAATGATTCAAAGTCCTCCATTTTATTTTCGAGGTCCTTGTTTTTCTCCTCCAGGGCCTGCACTTTAGCTAGCAGTAGGTAGTAGTAGCAGTAGTAGTAGTCATCTTCGGCCACAGAAATTTGTACCTCTGCCTGAGTTACCAGTTCGCAGCACTCATTGATTTCTTTTCTAACGCCATCTATTGCCGCAAGTATTCCATCAAATCTTGTGGAAAAGTCTGCTTTCATACCGTTGATTGCAGCTAACATGTTTTCTGAGTTGGCTCCATCTGCATGTGACGTGGATCTGTCCTGCTCCTCTTCCTCCATGTTAGCATCAGCGTGGCCACGGTGGTTAGCAGTTTCTTGCTTTATATTTGGGTTTTTGTAATGGTTGTGTGCGTTTTTGGCTCCTCAACAAAGTATTCATTACATTAAGTCAAATTATCCAGTTGTGTGCAGTTTTAGAAAAAATAAAATGGAGTGTTGTGAAGCGTGGCCTATCTGCACGTTGCCATACCGGAAGTCGCTTGCTAAAGTGTTAGCATGGAGCGTACCATCACTTAACATAGTGTATGCTAAAGTGTTAGCATGGAGCCTACTATCACTCAACATGGTGTATGCTAGAGTGTTAGCATGGAGCACAGGAGCCAATGATCTACCGGGGACCTATGGATGATTTCGGTGTCTATGTTCTCATCACTTAACAGCTAACTTGACCAGCAACTTCAAAATGCAGCTGAAAACCTGCTCAGAGGGTGTTTCTCTCTGTTTTTTTTCTGTAAACCAAGTCTACTTACAACCTGACTACGGTCTTCATCTTCAGGTTGCTCCTGAGGGAACAACTCCATCCACAGGCTTAGCAGCGTGAACAGGTTCACCTTTGACAACCTGGGGACATTGCCTGGTAGAGAGAGAGAGTGCAACACATACAAAGAGAGAGTATTGCTGAATGCAAAGGAGGCGGTGCTGTAAAATGTATAAATCAAGGGATGTAGTAAAAGATGAACCCCTCCCACTCTGTTTACCTAACCTTTTCACCTACAGAAAAGAGTTTACCCACATTTTTAGGATAGTTTGCGAGTTATGAGGATTGTCACTTAAGTGATAAACTAATATAAATTAATGGTTTTCTATTATATTACTCATGTTTTCTATTGGTGGTTGTTTGCTTTATGATGATAATCGACTGGAAGTCATAGTTCCCATTACATCACTGGTCATGACACATTTCCTGTAAATGACAGACTAGCTGGTTACTTTCACTTAGGCAAGCAAGACGGCTTGAGGTTTGTGGCTTGAAATAAATCCACCTAGAACAATATCTCTCAATTCGATGACTTTATTGTTATGGCTCTTTATCAGAAACAATATTGCCAAAGCGGTACGCAAAATGTACGTTTTAAGGAACCAACAAACAATAGCTTAGTCATTTAAACGTACACTGAGATGATTGTTTCGTTTGAAGGTATTATAATTTACAATGATATACCGCGCAACGATACACCTACTATTCTATACTATGCCAACCCCTCTCTCTCACACCTTGTATTCTGTTGTCTGTCTGGGTGTTGGTCTCTCTCACATCTTGACACATCTTGGATCGGCCCGGATCGGCTCGGTTCTTAACCTCCTCGCTTCTTGCTGTTTCCATCCGATCCTCCGGTTGTCAATATGTCTCCTCCCGGCTTCCAGTAGAGAGCGACTACGAGACGATCCAATTCAACCTTCCAGTATCAATAGTTCCAATAGTTCGAGTCAAGCCAAACAGAATAACAGATGACGGCAGGTCGCTACTTTCAAAATAAACGCCGTATTGATGACCATGACGCTTTTTTAAAATAAATATCAAGTACTCAGGTGAAAACAAAGAATGTATTTAATGTAGAACATGCGTTGGATGAAAATGCAATTGCTTTTTTTCCGAAACGTTCCTTTCACATATTATGGCCGTAGACTTATGCAAGATGCAACATACAGTATATAACGGGCTGTCAAAATGTACAAAGACTCAGAAACAAAACTTGGACTGCTTTACAGACACAATTTCACTCCATATGGAACTTAATGATTCAATTGACTTACTTGATACCCGGATTGTTGTTCTGTACACCCCGATATTAATATCGAGTCTCCACATTTCGTTTTATTTTGGCAAATACACCTTACTTCTCTTCATATCCCGTCTAAATCTGGCTAGCTTGACGTATTCTGAGCTGCTTCCGGAAATCTCCTCTGACGTCATAAGTTTCAAAATAAAACCTTAATTGACGTACTTATTGTAAAGTACAGACGTGAAAACCCAAGGATTAACGGTGGATTTTGTTGTAAATGAAAATTCAACTGCTGTTATTGCAAAATGTTCTTTATACAGCACAGTATTGATGTATTGTAAATAAGCCAGAATTGCCTCCACCAAAATGTCCTGTGCTTGTTTGTCACCTACAGTACTGTACTCACAACAAATTCAAACACTAAACTTATACCAGACAAAAAGTAACATATGGTAGTCAAATAGCGGTTCAGTGGAAGCCTAGGAACTGGAAGGACTCTTTTTATTGCCTTTCCAAACAAATGTGCCATTAGTAGGACTGTGTTAAAATGGTCTTTTTTTTAAAAAAAATTTTAGCTCAAGTTTTATGCTGTCTTTTTTTAAAGCCTCAAATTTAACTCTCCCCGAGGTGGGCTTTCATCAGGCTATACCACGTTGCATGATGCAAACAGCTACCGTTAATTTGTTTTGTACACCCAAATACTTTCGCTTCGCACAATCGCCTTACTTACGGTTTTGCCCTGCCTAACTCCAGCTACAGTAGCTTTATGCACCTTTACTACTTGAAGTACCCATCTGGTTCGCTAGATGGCAGCACGTCACTGCATCGTCATGTAAACCTAGAAACCCTGAGTCCCGCTTGAGTGAGGACAACCAAGGATTACAATCTGATTCAAATCTAACCAGACAGCAAGAATGAATGTGGTAATAAGTATTAACTTGTATATACACATTAATGAACTCAAATTACGAACTTGTATAAAAAAAGAAACAAATGGATAATTAGTTTGCAGTTATTTATTGCATGGATTTACAATAAACATGAGAAACTCATCTCATAAATGAATATCAAAAAATAAAAATAAATCTATAACTGTTATGCAACATAATAAAAAGCTAAAATCAATACAATTTCAAATTTGGTCATGTCAAAGTACAACCATTAAGCTAAGCAGTTTAACAGCATTTTACTCAAGTTGACACTATAAACTATCACTATGTAAACAAGAGCACTAAAAATAAACATTTCCAGATACAGTATGCGAAACAAAACCCCTATTTTTTTTCCAGTTTGCTTGCTTGCTTTCGATATAAAACCCTAGAGGATAAACCTGCCTGATCAATTGAGCACAAATCATCCTCACATGCATCCGCAATATTTCCTTACCTGAATTAAGCAGTGCCTTGACATTAAGTGGAGGTCCTACACAAGCTTTAACAAAATAAAATCAAACAAACTGAATTGCAGCTGTGCAAAACAATGGTTAGCATTTTTGCTGCATCACGCTTCAGTGTGCCTGAAACAGAAACCAAACAGAGGTAACAAACTGCAGCTGTGGAAATTTCCATTGACGTAGTGGTAATAAAGTGACCTCCTGTGGGTGGTCACCATAAGGCAAACAACCACTAATGGAAACAAAACCCTGTCCTTATATAAGCTACACCATTCTGGCATTTACTATGAATTCCAGGTGGAGGGGACCGACTTTAGGAGACTTTTCTCCACTACATCCCTGGTAATACCTGCTTTTACAGAACATTTTAAATGCTCATGTTGCTTTAGCCTTTGTAGCATCACCAATGTATCTACTATAGGCACCAGCACATGGAAGATCAAGGGGCATAATGCTCCACACGGGGTCCAGTGATTCCCCGCTGCTACATCCTGGTGAACAAGCATTTGCTCAGAATGCAACCTTCCCCACCAAGTTCATGAAGCAATTTGGTGTCATGGAGTTTGCCGCTCTTTAGGTGTGTCTTGGCGTTTTCTTTTGTCTTTGCTTTGGCACCAAAAAGTTTGGCAATGGCAGGTACACTTCCCCTCTCTCGCCTCCAATCTGCCTTATTTAAACACGTATTACAAACTGGCACTAAAAGTAGAAAAGCTGCTAAAAAAAAGTAAGTGCTTTCAATGTTTACTGTGGCTTTTGTAGACTAACAAGCTCGACATCCCTTACCTAACAAAGTCTCCACTCATCTCTACACATTTTTATTGAATGTATATTCCTCTCTTCCACTGCTTGTTTAATATTGTTTAATTGAATAGTGCTGTAGAAAGAGTAGAACGCAGATCCAACCTTTATAGAGGTGCTGAATAAAAGTAGACTCAAATACTCCTTCATTCCCACAGTGGATTTAAACCAACACTTCACCTGTCACTTAATATAATAACTAAAATGGAAAAAAACTGAATTAACTCCTAGTTTGGCTTAAACTGAGAAAGGTGATGTCCGCCCCCCTTAGCTCTTTAATAACTGACTGAGAACTGTCTGGTACCCAGAAACAGACGGTTTGAATAGCAGGGATGGACAATGGAGGTGGTTGGGAGATACGGGGATGGAGGTTTGAGGCTTTTAACATACGTGGCGGCAGTAGGAGGCTTGTCCGGTCCACTATGTTGTAATAGTTAAATACTCTAAGCTGGTCCCTGAAACCCCGTTAAAACGCCCAACTTGCATCATTTGAGCACTTGCCAAGACAGAGAAAAAGCCCCTTTTCAAGCGCTCAATGCCATGTGGTAGAAAAGATGCCATTGTAACCAGCAGATTTTGCCAACTGGCTCCACAGGAAATGGCCAAAGTGTCAATATCAGATCAAGGGGGGTGGGATCAGTGCTTGAACCCGCTAAAATGAAGTCATCCACCTCCAATAAAGCAGCAGTCTGGGTCAGGGACCTGGCATGCTATGGGACCCTCTGGACTGGAGGGAACCCCCTCCCCCCCAGAGTTCCAACCAGCTCCAGACGGGGCAAGAAAGTAGTTGAACATATTTTCAGTACTGAGAAACCCAAGGAGGATTTGATTTGCCATCTCTGCTGTCGTGTGACGATGTCACTGTTGAGGCTGCTTATGTCTACGGAGATAAATCAAGCGCGCCTCAGTGTAGTTCAAATATACAAAGAAGAAGAGGCTCTTCCTCCTCATGGGAATGTAATCAGGACAACAGAGCTTTTGGGAGTCCCACAGTGACCCACTCAGCAGCTAAGCGTGGACCATAACCCCGCCCACTTGTGCCTTGGTCAGAATATATAGAGATATATAGCTATATATATATATATTTTTTTTTTTACATATTGCAAAGGGCCCTAAGACGTCTAGGAGCCTCACTCAGTTCTTGAAGGCTCCACAGCGGCTCGCTCTGCAGATAAACTCTTTGAGCATCGCTCCGTCGACCTGCCAGAACGCTCCGGTCTGGGTGACGTGGGTCAGGTGGTTAACGCAAAACCTAAAGCAAAACTCCTCCA
>OOFE01046518.1:0-18936 GCA_900323365.1 Monocentris japonica
ATTTGTTTTTCATAAACATTTTTCATCACTGTTTTGGATCCTGTCAAAGTGATTTTTATCAAAGATGTATGATGCTATTGTAAGATAGTGTCTGTTGCTTGAGGCTAGTTAGGTGGTGGGTAGTTTATATGTATTTGATTTATATACTATGGTGAATGTTAAAAGACTGTATAGATGCTTTGTGTTTCACTGTGGCAGTGTGTAGTCTACAGCTGTAGAGTGTATGTGCTTAAGGGTATTTCACAACAAATATGCAGTAATGATGCCAGATTATTCAGTGATTGCATTTTCAGGTCTTGTTCACCTTAACCTACCTTACATTTCTGTAGCTGATTCATTCTCATGGCATTCATTGACAAATAACTGTGCACATGGTCTCAAGATGGGCCCATTATCCCCTGATGTGTCGTAACCCACTCCACAGAACCGATTCCACATTCTTCCACTAATTAAAAAAAAAGATGTGATCTCATGTGCTTCTTCTTTTAGTTTGTGTGTGTATGTGTGTGTGTGTGTGTGTGTTTGCGGGTACATGTAGTGATCCCATATTGAGCTGTTCAGACCTAGCACCTGTAAAGCTCACAGTCAATCCTGTGTGGATGAGAGCATCTTAGTCATGGCCCAAACATTGAAGGATCTTCCAAAACGAGGAGGTGGAGGAGAGTGAGACTGCTGCCCTTGATGCAACTGAGAAAGAACAGCCAATTAAATCAATGGACAGCTCTGTTACATTAAGTTCTGCTATCTCCATGGTAATCCTGTGAAATCCCTCCTAGTAACAGGTCTTTCTGTACTTTCTAAACTGCTTTTAACCAAACGCACTGTGCCACATTGACTTAAAGGATAATTCTGGTATTTTTAAACCTGAGCCCCATTTTGACATATTTTGGGGTCTAAATGACTAATAGGTACAAAAGGTTTTGGAATTGATCCAGTAGATCACCTCAGCCGGCAGCTGCGAAACGGGCTGCAATGGCTGCAACGTAATCCTTTGGGGCAACTGCGCCCGATCAAAGTACGTCCACTACTTGTTTTTGCCACTGACAGGCTCAGATTGCTATTCAAAGTGTCTGACAACATTACAGAAAGGATCCCTACAGAGACAGACCTTTGTTTAACCAGAAACAGAAACTCGCTCAAGGAGAACACTAATTCAGATTTCAGAGCGAGACTTTCTGATGTTGCAGCCATTGTAGCCCGTTTTGCGGCTGCCGGCTGAGGCGATCTACTGGACCAATTCCAAAACTTTTTGTACCTATTAGTCATCTAGACCCCAAAATATGTAAAAATAGGGCCCAGGTTTAAAAATACCGGAATTATCCTTTAAGGATAAGACTCATAACAATCAACACTTGTCACTGTGTCTGGCTGGTGGACAAAGTGTGACGACTGGTGAAATTTATATAGCTTTCTGGTACAATGCAGGACGTATGAGATCCTCCGTGTCTCATAAACACAATGCTGTTGTCAAGCAGGTCATGGATGAAACCCGTGCAGTTATCCTTGCCAAATTAAACCTTTTCCTGTAATAAAGGATCATTTAACTGTGCATTGTATTTAAACTGCTGTACTGTTGTCGATCAGCAGACAGTTGCTAGCTGTAGAGTTAATGGTGTTGCAGTGCTAGACTGGACATGTAGTATTGCTAGCACACAAGTGATAACTGACAGAAAATGTTGGCCAAAGGTAATGCTGGCAAACAGGTAACCGTTGTCAACATTGGTCAAATTGTCTCAGGTGTTAAACTCAAAATATAAGAAAGTAAATCTGGAAAATAATTGCTCGAGTACCTGTTGATATAAACACACAATGAGTAGGGCCTTTAGCTATTTGTCTGTTAATATTTAATTAATACAACAAGTTGAATGTTGAAGAAAAATACTCAAGAATGGAAGAAATAATGGTCAGCATAATAGCAGTATCATGGGTCTAGGACCTCAGTGATGTGTTCATGATGGTTGATGATCTTCAAGGCCTGCGCCCTTTCCATCAGGGCATCCCAAGAGATTTATGGGAGAGGATCAGTACATGGGGTGCTCACAAAAAAATAGAAATGCTTTACAATGACCGGGGGTACTTCAAGATGCTCTTACACAGGCGTTGTCTGTGTCTTCCCCCTCTGTCCTCTCTTCTGTTCATCCTTATCTCTTGGTCTCTTTTCTGTTTCTGCTGATGTAGGATTGCGCCACAATAACTTGAACATCTGTTTTACTTTCTGCAGGGAAGAGAAGAGGCATGACTGGCAGCCCCCGCACCCCCTCCCTAATAGCTTGATCCTTTTGATTATGGTGTGGGGAGAAAGCATGTGAAAGTGTTCTTAGTTTTTGCTCGTGGGCATAGCGTTGGCTCATGAAATGTTCTTTCATGAATACTATAGCACAAGTGGGGCTCAATTAAGACCATCAGAGGTTTAGATCAGTAAGTGTGTGAGAACATTTTCCAGTTCCTGGGGTTATAAATTATTGGTTCAGTGTTTGCGTAGATATTGTTGTGTCAGCACCCCCTCCCATTATTGGATATTTACAGTGGAGTTTCTGTTTCCCATAGCATGCTTAGTTATAGGATGTTATTGATGTTAATGCGATTACTCTGGTGCACTGCAATTTCTAAATGGTACTGGATTTGTGTAATGTGTTAGCAATTGGACAGTAATCCATGAGTTTGCTATGTTTGTGTTGGACTGGCCTTACCGTGGAATTGAAGTTGTTTAATGACATCCACTGGGTTTATCTCAAGTGTTCACTCGCTTTGCAGGCATGATAAAAGCTTGTGTAATTAACAAAGCCTGTTGAATGATGTGAACATTTTTTCTCCTTCTTGACTATGTAGAATGGTCAATTACTACAGTTCTTATTTCTAGTCAATAGAAATCTTCTTGCCTGATGCTTCAGTTGTAAATTGGGTGCTTATTAGTTGCCTCTCATTGGAAGAGCTCATGGCATGATTCTCCATCACTTCTTAATGTTATTATGTGTTAACCTGGACCAAAATCGTACTGTTTATAGCTCTCCAGGAGTGTCATTTCCTTCCAGTCCGTGGTTTCCCACAGTGAGGTGATGTGCAAGAGCTCCAGGGACAGAGAGCCGTCATGATGTATCTGAGAGGAATGTCCTCATCTGGGAGAAGATATTTCTTCCTTGTAACCTTACATCTTAAGATAGTAAACCAATGTTAATGAGCAATAAAATGAAGACAAAGCACTGAATCAGGTTTTGATCAGGCTGTCCTGACATATGTTACATGACTTCAGAGGTTGCAGCTTTACACAGCTCACTTTGACTCTGACTTCTAGCAACTATCTGTGTCTAACCCCTGAAAACCTCTGGGCTTCTGTGAGCTATAAATCTAGTTATCAGACATATGACGGTTATTGTAAAAGGCCTTTAAGTTAGCTGTGAGTTATCTCGAGTTGCATTTATGATAAAGAAGGAGCCTGTGGAGAAGTGGGGAAAAAAACACAAAATAGACACGTCAGTCCCAGCTTAGATAACTTGGCTATATTTTACTGCACCGCAACATCAGGCAGATATTGTCAGAACAGTTGATACTCTGTTCTCAACTTGAGCATCTCTTGAATTTTAAAAGCGAGCCTGGGCCTGTGGTGTAAAAATAGTGGTCAAGATACCATCAGTTTTTTCACTAGCATCTGCAGCCATGGATTTGACAGTGTTTCTGTGTAATCTGAAACATACCTTCATCAACAGATCTATAAAAGATAAAGTTATCTGGGATATTGTTTGTGAAAAGAAGCATGCAACATGAAGCAACAGTTCTTAACCTTTCCTAGGGCTGTTTTTCCCACTTAGCACCTCTTTTTGCAGGTAACCTTGGCACATGAAAGGTCAGTTGGGTGGGTTTGATGCACTGTTTTCTGAAATGCATTAAGTCCAATTTTTCAAAACCATTATAATCTCAGATAACTTGCTGACATAGCTAGATAAATATTCTTCTATTGAAACAGAATCAAACTCAGAACTCAAGTAACTGATGAATCGCAAATCTAAGCCTATGGCTTTTGTTCTCCATTTAGAGAACAACATTAGCAGCAGATTGTAAGATTACCCTGTGAAATTGGACTAAGCACATGTTCTCATCAGATTGGATCCTTGTGGCCTGAGTGAAATCGAAGATGACTGTATCACCACATATGGACCTCATCAATGACAGAAATCAAGCTATTGCGTTTCTGAGTCCCTTCAAACAGACGGCCTGTTTGACCTCCTGCTGCTCATGTCTTGCCAACTAAAGGATGAAATTGCAAAGCAAGCCATTATTCAAATCAAATGCTTTCTCTCCCAGTGCGTCCTGTGAACATGTCCATATGTCTTTGTGGATCCTGGTATGTTGGTATGTTGGAATGCTTAGCGCGACACCAGATATGTTCCCCCAGCGCCATTTCTCAGGGCAACAGAGTGTGACCATGGTGCTCTGTCTACTGATGATGTGTCTTTTAGGGGGTGTGTAAAAGGCAAATGGGTGACTCTCTAAAGGGCGAACAGACACAGATGCATTATAAAGGTGCTTGGGAAGAGTGGGGTCTAATCTGCTTGAGCAATCCTATACCTGTGGAGAAAACCCTGAAGCAGTCTGAAACATTGTTTATCGCTGAAGTTCATGTTTAAGTGCTGCCTTTAAAATCTTTAGGTACCCTACTGATTTGTGCCCCTGTAGATCATTGCAGTATGAATAGCCCAAGTTGATTTGCCTGCCTGTTACTCAAGTGCACCATCTGTGTTGGTCTAATTGGCCTTGGCCCCTCCTCATACAGTGAACGTCCCATTTGGGTTTGGAATGAGCTCAGATGGTTCCCAAGTTAGAGTATAGTCAATAGACAACAATACTAGTCTTTCAGTTCTGACTCACTTTCTCCAAAACTGATGAACAGCTGTATTCATAGCCCCTAGAAGGAGTTCTTCAAGTACAATATTTATCAGTAACACCCACCTCAGAGCAGGGCATGACGAATTGCACTTTACCTCGTCAAGTGGCGAACACTAAAAGGCTCTCCTATACCTTCATCCAATGACAGGAAATAAGCTCACGAGAGAGAGGTGAAACAATTGCAGGTACTTTGGGGCACCGCCACAGTATTTTTTTTTTTAAACAGACTGGAATCTGTACCAGCCCTGTAGAGCTGTGAGAGGCAATGGCCCCATAAGCAGCCTTCCTCTATTTAGTAATGCCATCAGTGGTCTTTTCACAGAAAGTTAAAGTTTCTCCTAAGTGCCACCATAGGAATGATTAGGGACCACAGTGTGCTTGCTGCAGATGGTTGTCATTTCCCCCATACCCCTGCTGCCCCTATATCTCTTGAGACTTAGCAGAACTTAGCAGTATTTCAGGATTCTCTTGGCGTATCCAACTGTTTAAGTTTCTCTCAATACATTAACTTATCAACAGATATGTCTATATCTCTATATATCAACCTAGTGAGCAAGCTAACAGGCTATCAGTTAGCATATGGACTACCACACCCGATGCCCTGTTGGAGGTCCACTGACTAGTTAATAGAAGGACAGTACTTCTTATTATAGAGGCCTGCTGGTGAATCTACATGAACTTTAGCTCGAGAAAATGTCTGAGCAGTTAAATGTTTGTGAGTAAGGTTAATGGCGATAATGTTGTTATACTAATGTTATAATAATTTTGGATTCCCAGTGCATTACATTAACTATCTGACGTATCTCACGACAGATGAAGCCAACATTCTAGAGGGACTGTCCCTTCAGGTGTCTAACAGCAGCAACACCTCCATGACTCTGGAGGGCAACAGGTGTCCAGTCCTACAGGTGGGCCAGTACTCCACCTTGGCCCTCCCTCTACGACAGCTCTTGACTGACAGGTACACTTTTATCTATGTTAACTCTTTATCGTGCTTACATATGTAGATTTGAAGGGGTTTGGTTCAAATTACTATATAATCAATTTTGATGAAAAGGTGCTGCTCAATATTAAAAAAAAAAAACAAAAAAAAACAAAATGATGATGATTACATTATTTATTATTTATGTATTAATTTATTATTATTTATGTATTAATTTATTATTAAATTATGTATTATTTATTACATTATTTATTTACATTATTTGTTTAAGGTGGGGGCTCATAACTTCAGTGTTATTCAATATTGAGACTTACTTTCATGTCATCAATCATTTTGTCAGAATTTATGTCACATTTTTCCAATGGAGTTAATCTCATTTCGGCTTGAAAATTCTCATAGCTGAATAATAATCCCACAAATAGAACAGCTGTTCCTGTGGCAAAGGAAACTAGGTTTAAAATATATTATTAAAAAAACAACTAGAAATGAGATTTCAGATTTTGTCACACACCCTAATTTATGATGCCACACCAATTTACAGCTCCACAAAGAATCATTTGGAAAGGTTGTACTGTATCCTGGATGTTTTTGGGCCATAAGGATACATTTTCCTGTACAGCATTTTTACAGCATTACTAGAAAACAAAGCTCACTTATGTAAAAACTCAAATGATGACAGTATATTTGGAGATGTTGTCCTGGTACCAGAATGTCCTCTCAAAGTGTACTTGAGTAAGACACTGAAAGTTTTCCCTACTGTAGAGGCAGAGCTCCTGGCTGACCCTGAGTTCTGATGCCTCATGTATGTCCTACATGTATGTGTTTCTCCAAGGGATGTGTGAAGAAACAAATTCCCAGCTCTGAGAGTAACACAGTGATTGACGTCCATGAGCATCCATAGTCAGTCTGCTATACATTGTCAATGGAGATGTGCCAAACTGCATATTTTCATAGCATCCATAAATGAAAGGCTTTCCTCCGTTTCTAGCTTCAGGAGCAAAATGTTCATGTTCACCAGTGTTGATGGTACTGTCTTAGGTCACGGAAATAACATAAACCTGTTTTTCCATAGCAGCAATATGACTAAATATATATATTGTGTGTGTGTGTGTGTGTGCAGGTTAGCAGATGAGTTCAGTCTGCTGGTGCAGCTACGGAGCCCCCAGACAGAGGAGTGCAGTGTCCTCACCATGCTCAGCCCTGACAGCCAAGTCATGCTCCAGCTGCGCATCAGTGCCTATGCTGTCATCTTCATAGGCACACAGCAACGACATTATGAGTGAGTCTACGTCCTCAGGGATGGGCATTTTAATTTTTTTCACAAAGCAAATAGTGATAGGAGTCAAACCAAATAGTCAAACTTATACTTTTTATATGTAGTCTCAGAATTGATACTGCCCTCAAGCACTACTTGTAAGCTTGTACTTCAAATTTCAGAAGACATAAATGCGACTTGTTGTTGATTCAAGGGATTTTGCTTGAAAATATTAACAAAATGGACCCTGTAATAAAACAAGTTTTGTTAGGGGCTGTTATTTTATAAAAAGGACTGTTAACCAGTGTGGTGACTTATGACTTATAACTTTAGATAAGTAGATGGATAGATAACCTTTGCCAGAAGGCCAATTGAGAGCTTTTTGCATTACGTACTATACAATGAAAATATAAAAAATTTACAGGCCCACACAATGCAAATAGACATACACCTTACACAAAGAGAAAACACATTACAAGGGACCAAGCAAAAACATTGATCTTTGAACTTTGGCTACTATTATATGCATTTGAATGCAAACCAACTGATTTCAGTCAACTTTACTTTTTATTTAACCGTATTTAATAAATAATCTGCATTATCCGTTATCCAAAAAGGTTGATTTCGACCTACATTTCAGGTAATTGAGATTTGACTAGCTGTGTCTACTCCACAGCTGCTGTGTGTGTGTGTCTGTGTGTGCATGTGTTTGTGCATGTATGCGTGTTATTGTGTGTGTGTGAGTGCCCGTGTGTCTGTATACATTTGTGTTTTGCCGTCTCTTTGGTGAAGTGATTTACGAGCTGTTTTTGTTCCTCCTCTCTCCATGAACCACAAGGAACTTGAAGCAACACATCACTGCAAGACAGCAGACAGAACTTGGCCAGAAGATAGACACACACTTGGTTACATTACCTTTCTGGTAGTCAGTCTTCACATAATCTCCACCTTTTCATTCAAATTGATCAGACTTGTGCAGGCAGCACATTAGCACATTGGTTAGGGAGTCTGCCTAACACTTGAGATGTTGCTGGTCCAATCCCAAGCACTGACAGTGCCCAGTACTTCTGAAGTGCCCCTGGGCAAGGACACCTAACCCCCATGTATATGTTTGATCCAGCCAAGGATGGGTATTGAAAACTAAGTAAATATTGCTAACACGGGCAGTTGTTTGCAAATTTGGACCTAAAATAAATCACACCTATCTATATAGATATACATATATGTACACCAGATTTCATTTTTGCACAGTATGATAGCACACAGCAGTGTTTCCCATACATAGCTTTATTTTGGCAACCCACCACAATATCACATAGGCTCACCCCAACAGAGACAGGAGCATTTAAACAGCACTTAGGTTAGTTAAACATTTAAACTGAGCTCCTGTGGGTTGATTCTCTTTTCATTTGCCGCCCTCCAGGGAGGTCAAAGGTCGGGGTAAGCTATGGTGCACCGCTACTGGAGCTGGTAGGGATTCAGTGTCTTGCTCAAAAACACTTAAGCAGGGCGGATGTCTCAACACTGTGGAAGTAATATGGTTGAAATACGGTCTCTCTCTTTTTTAAATGATGTCACTGACACAGGTTTCAAGGGTCCAACGGTCGTGAAATTCACTCATCCCCTGATGCCCATGCAAATGTTCAAATCAAGAAAAGGGAAAACAAAATTACAGAGATGTGATTTGTACCCAACAATAGCGATAATTACTTTTCAGTACATAATAACATGGTTACCCATTACGCCTCTCTCAGGTTTCCAGTCAGTGGTCTGTCTGATGGTGAGTGGCACCATGTGGCTGTCAGTGTGTCCACCAAGCGGCTTGAGCTGTATGTGGACTGTTCTCTGGTGGAGAGTGTGGACTGGGTTTACCACGGCATGGGCATTAACACCGATGGGCTGCTCATGGTCGGGGGAATCATCGAGGGCTTTGAGACTCCATTTGAAGTAAGTTGGTCTCCATCCAGCTTTATCTGTCCTCTTTCTAGAGATTTCTGCTCTGCCTTGGCCAGCCCTGCCAAGTTCTGTTCTTCCTAATATTTCTAACAGTAACAGAATAAGTGCTAGGGTGTGGTGTTGGTGGCTGTTGTATGGCGCTTAAGGGGATGGTGTGCACAGATCATAAATAGAAACATATTGACAACACGAACAGACACAACCCTGCCCTTGGCAACATCCCCTTGCACCCCATATAACCATCAACTCCACACCCTATCACCTATTCTGTTACTCTGCCTCTTTCTTTCTAAACATTTACAAGATGTCCAGAAGCTGAATTCATAAACCCTCTGTCTTAATAATGAACTTCACCATGACTGATTAAGCTAGGACTAGATGGTCCTAGATGTGTGTGTGTTTGTGTGTGTGTGTTTGTGTGTGATGGATCAGTACTCCGAACACATCAATTACACATTATAATATCGGACCAGAAGGTTATCCAATAGCCAGAGAGAATTTTAAAGCTACAGTTGCCCCGTGTCCATTCACAAACAGTGCATTTTATCACAAAATGCTTGAACACCTGCGCACACACATACACACACACACACACACTCTAGAGACTGTAGTCCCATTCCCATTTAAAGTTTAAACACATGAAGTTTAGTCCAAAATGGTTATAAATTATGTGATTGTTTTTCTAAAGTATGGTTAGAAGTTCGCTGTGGCCTGCTCTATAACCACAACTTAAATTCTCTCCCAAGCACCGCTGTTACATAAAGTTATAGAGGAAACAATGATGGGGGGTCGAACAGAGGAAGCCTTGTTCAGCATCCTCAGCCACCCCCCCTTCTCGAGTCTACATAAAGACATCTCCATCCTCTCAGGCCACGGTCCCAAGCTACAGCGCCAGCATTTCTGAAGAATGAGAAGTAGAGCAGTATGGCTGCATCACCGTGGGGGTCAGGAGAAGCATTATAGATGCAGCATCTGGCTTTATGCTTAGCACCAGCTAAAATGGATTCTCCATCCGCCTTGTTTCCCCTGGTGACAACTTTTAATGGCCCTCCGAGGACAGACCACTTCCTTACTCAGAGGTGGTGACAGTCTTCACTCTGGTCAGATCTGTTGTTCTGGGCAGCACTAAACCATACATAACTGTACTACACCCATTTATTGCTCTCACTTTCATCCCCTTCGTTGTGACTCGGCTGGAGGGGACACATTTTTAAGTGTTTATCTCTTTAGTGTTTATCTCTTTAGTGTTTATCTCTTGTGGCTCAAAGCAAAAACATAATTAAGAAAGACAAGGTGAGTTTAACAGGTTTCAAATGCACTTCAAATATCCCACAGAAGAATACAATGGGAGGGAATACAATGCACTTTAATGTTGTGGGTTTGAATCCAGCTCATGAACTTTGTCATGTAACATGCCTTCTCTCTATCCCATCTTTCCCGTCACTTTCAATCAGTTTTCTATCGCACTTGAATGCATTGTCCTCTGATGGAATCCCATTCATTTCAAATGAAAGAGTCTGTTACCGGCACATCATTGCATGAATTGAATTTGTTCCTCAGAATCTTTAACCTCTTTTTTTTTTTTTTTTTTTTTTTTTTGCCAGATCTCTGTGATGTTTTTGAGATTAAATATTTCATCAATGAATCAAATTCAGCTGTGGTGTTTTAGTGCCTAATGTGCACAATTTATTTGTTCAGTCATTTCTGTTGCTGACTCATAATAATAGTATGCTACCAAATAGTGTTTGATCAATAACCACCTGATCAGTTCAACTGTATACATCAGTACGGGCCACAGGATTCTTTTGTTACTCAAATTAGTCAAAACCTGTGGTTTGTGGTCTGTGGTTTGACGGTCACAAATCTGTAGTTTGATCCCTATCTATTCTCCCAAGGTATTATAGGGTTATTCCACTTAGGTTTTCTGTTACAGCGAACAGGAAGCATCGTTGAAACACTGGCAATTTGTGAAATCGGTCACCAGAAGACCATTTATTTTCTTTGACCTGAGAAATGGGTCATTTTTGACTACAGTTGCCTTGTTTCCTCTTCTGTCAGTTTGTAAAGTTGGCTGCAGAAAAACATTTGGGGCGACATCACCTATCTGTAACCTATCACATACTAGTGTTTGGCCTTTGTACAGTAGCATGTGATTTCTAGTGTTTATTTGCAGTCTAGACAGACACCGTAGAACCCACTGGCAGCTGAAAATGGAAGGAATACTTTGAAGAGATAATTTACTACTAAAATATCTAGAAGCAAGTTTGAATCAGTTTGATTTGTTTGAATCATTGTCTGAACAAGAGCTGAGCCAAAGGGAGAGGTTGGATGGCCCCTACCCGACCGTAGCAGCCTGCAACCTAGTACCGCAATTTAGACTGGGCCAAGATGTCAGACATGTCTCGTCTAGAGAGAGATCTGTTCAACATCGGAGAGAGAGAGATGTAAGAGTGGTTCCCAAAGTGGGGTCCAGGAATGTCCAGGGTTCCCCAAGGAGGGTCCCGTGGGTCCCCAGCAAAATGAGGACTAGCTTAATTTCACTGTTACTGTCACATAATTCATTATGGAGCGAACACATTAAGAGGATGCATCAGTATGACCAGTATCTCCACACCTACAGTATCGACAGTAATGCAGTTGTATACCAAACCATAACAGCAACACCAAGTTTCTGAGATAGAGTACTTTAGGCATATGCTGAAGTAATATATTACAGTCATTTAGCAGGCACTTTTATCCAAAGGTACTTGACACAACGTGGGGATCGAACCCACAACCCTGAGACTGAGCTGTCCAGGCCGGATGTTTATAAGTATATATGCTCAACATGTATTCATTTAGCCATGTTACTTTGCTACAGTCATGGCAGATTGTGTGTTGAAATAGAGTTTTTTCAAAGGTACACTGCCAATAAAAAATCACTTTTTTTGAAAGGTTACATTACAACTACGTCACAGTATCTCACCTCATTTTTTTTTCACTTGTTTTAAGAATAATGTGATTTAAGACTGAATATAAGACCAAATGACTTGTTAAGGCTGATAGATATCAACTTTGTTTACGTTATAGCCCTCGAAATAATGCTCTTTTGTTTTAGTTGTCATGTTTATTATTCTTCATAATTTTTCCATCATTATTAGTATGATATGCTGCACGCCTGAATTCAGCAGCACAATGGGAGGAATGTGCATTTTAACACTGCATGTATGGTCCACATGTGGTTTCATTTAATTGATGTATTGCTTTAAGTGATACTTATCCGTCCTTTAAACAAAGCAATTCATGCTGAACCACACACAGTCGCTCTCACAAACCGTCACATTCTTATAAACACAGCCTAGGGACAGAGCTCTTTTTTTTGATGTCTGTTGATGTCTGTCATATTTGGCCCAGTGTCAGTGGGCCGCTCGTAAAGGAGCCCTGGGGAACCGCAGTGAAATCTATGACCTGCGGTAACCTCCGTGTGTGTGTGTGTGTGTGTGTGTGTAGGCTTAGGTGTCAATTCTGCCTATATTATATATGTGTATGAAAGGCTACATGCATGTGTTAACAAAGCCGGTGTATTTTTGACAGCTCTGTCTCCTGAGGCTCATTCTGATCCTGTGTGTTTACATTTTAACCACTCCATTTATTGAGAGTAGATACGATCCTTGTGGGGGAATTGTTTCAGAATCGAGGTCATAAATGAAACAGAACAAAGATAAGGGTGTAGATAGAAAAAAGTAGAGAGTAGGATATAGTTAGCAATACAACAAATACATGCAATCAAATACATAAAGAGGATAGGCAGCATACAAGGATGTTTGTTATGAACTGATTCTCCCAGTTATACAGTCCAGTGCAATGCCCAATGTGGAGGGTGTGCAAATGCAAGTGTGCATCATTCACTGTCCACACTTACAGACTCACAGATGGGGTAGCATAGTCTCCAAAGAAGATAACACCAAGACCACGTGCATTTATTGTTTTGCGGTTAAAGTCATTCTTTAACGTCACAACTGCGTGCATTTGACTACTTTCAGTGTATTTGATTGCTCTGTCTCTGCAGGGTGATCTCCGACAGCTGACCTTCCTGATGGGGGACCCAGGAGCTGCCCGGCGACACTGCACCCACCACCCACCCCAGTGTGGCGAGATGGCTTCCAAGCCTCCCCGCTCTCCACCCACCGACAACGCCCTGGAGGTGAGGATGGACGGAGATAGGAGAGGGAGGAAGGAATGACAGAAAAGAAGGGAGTAACAGCACAGTTTTGGAAAAAATCTGGTTATTCTTACAAGCTAAGCTAACTCTCTATAGTGCCCCTGTACTGCAATTGGAATATTAGTTGTATACACAGCGGCGTACAGTGAAAGGCACTGGCATGTGGCAGAGGTGTGGTAAGTGTTTGAGGTGAAGATCCCAGATGTCTTTTAAAAGCCACAGCGCAGACACCCTGACTCCTGCAGTTAATACTTTGACAGCAGAACCTGTTATATAGTACAAAGCATGACAAAAGACATCGGAGATGGAGGATCAACACAATGGCACTGACTCCTGTGGTTTTGATGCAGTCTAGTGAATTTAATGACTCTGAGTGTTTGGTTGTTCATTGGTTTAGCCCTAAACTGTGTTTTATATTCTTATTTTATTTTATTTAGAAATGTTCCCCCCTTGTTTCCACCCAGGAGCTACTGCTGTCCTCAAATGACCTGGAAGACTTGCTGGGGAATCCCAAGGACGACTCTTTCTTGGACTTCGGCAGGACTGTGAGTAGGACGCTATGGTGCTCAAGCTGTGCAGAAACATCACAGCAGTCTTAAACCCATGCCGAAAATTCAATTTTAATTTAGGTGATCAAAACAAACATGCAGTTGCATATTTGCAATGCTGTGGACCAGGGTTGGTTGGGAGATGGGGAGTTGAGTGAGGCCAGCTGACCAGTGGCGGTTAGATCCAGCTGTGGGCAGGCAGGCAGCTACAGTCATCTACATTAACCACTAGTCTGGTTTCTCTGGCCTCATTTCTCATCAGTCTCTGTCTATAAATCCACCAGTCCAGTGTTTTGTTTTTGATGCAGGCAGTCTGTCATTAATTAGCGCTGTGGGAAGGAACCTCAGGCGCTGGAGGCCCCAACCAGCCATCCCACTCTTGTCCTTGGCTGACTTATCCTCTTCATGTGTGCATTTGCACATGTGTAAATGTGTGTGGGTATGTGCGTATGCATGTATGTGTGTGTGTGTTGTATGTCTGCCTGTACATCAGCTGTCTGCATGCCTGACCTGTCTGCCTTCTGGTCCATCAGTCTGTGTCTGTTCATTGGCCTCTGTTGTGGCCTGTAAAGGGGTGCATGTGCGTCTTAAAGTTGGAGTCATGTTTTGATTAATTACACCTCATGTTGAAGTTGATGAATGTTTGAGAGCCTTTATCTAATCGCTTCATCCTGAATCCACACTCTGCCTCAATTACGCCAGCTTGGATATTCAGAAATTGCATCAGACATAGGCGATGACTTTTCACAATTCACCATAATCAGTCAATCGATAATTGTGTTGTGGTTACGCACAGTTTAATTTCTCAGACTAAACAAAATATCCGTATACTTCCTGAAATACAGAGGTTTTGTTTACACTGGCAGCATACTTTTGGCATCAGCACATGTTTGAAATGGAAACACTGGCAAAGATGGTACGCTTGAAAATGAACTGAAAAGCAAAGCTGGTTATATTTACATTTTCGTCTTTATGCACAACGCCTGAAATTAACAAAGAGGATCTGGTTCTCTTTTTCAGTATAGCGTACAGCCAAAAGAGTGATTGCAATCTGCAGATTAAAACATCGGAACGTACCATGCCATGCTCCGTCTCCTGCCAGCCCCACCTGGCACCAAGCTGATTCAACAAGATAGCACTTGGATGACAACATCGTGATGTAGAACACTTTAGATCTTTCCTGCTGTTTTGTGTTGCAGAGAACATATGCAGGAACATGCTGTATTTCTAGTTAGTGTCTCTTTCTGTGTCTCTTCCTCATTCTCTGTCTTTCTCTGTTTATCTGTTTCTCTGTTGCCCTGTTTTTATTGTCTCTGACTCTATCTCTGTGTCACTCTGTCTCTGCCTTTGTCTCTGTCTGTTTCTTGGTCTGTCTGCCTGTCTGTTGTTCAGTCTCTCTCTTTCTCTCTCTCTGCCCTCTGCTCTCTCTCGCTCTCTCTCTCTTTTTTTTTTCTGTTTCCTATCGCCTGTTTCTCATTAGATCCCTACGGACCGGACCTGTAAACGTACAGCAGCCCCGTCTCTGGGTCTCTTCAGACTTTGCACTTTAAAAAAATAACACTGCCACATTAATAGGATCTGTTTCTCTTTGCCATGGTCTGCTGCTCTGTTCTTTGAAGCATGACATTTCTGATTGTGGGGTCACGTTGTTGTGGTTTCCTGACTTTGACGCATGTCCTGTCTGGGGTCTCTTGGCAGGTGCCCTCTGTAGAGATGTGGCGCTGCACCAGTTGATCGTCAGCTTTCTCAATGTGCACTAAGACATTAAACACTCCTTGAGGGCAGGGACCTTAGCTAAATGCATAATTGCAAAGCCAGAGTGATGAACCTCAACATAAGCTGATGGTTTTGAACCCTCATAACCTGCACATCTTTATATTTGTCAGAAATAGTTTGATGCTTCCTTTTGTGCTGGAATTTGGGGTTTGAATTGTTCTTCACTTTGAAAATGTGCTCATAAGTTTTTTTTTGTGCATTAAATTGTAGTACAGCTATCTTTGACGGTGATCAGAACTGCTCACTCTTGCTAGGTGTGTGTGTGTGTGTGTGTGTGTGAGAGAGAGAGAGAGCATGACATGAGCATGCATATGTTTTTGTATTGTCTTAAAGTTAAACTTCACCTCTCCCAAGCAGACCAATTTCAGTCTGATCGTTTCTACCCCACTAGCACTCTGCCCCTACAGCTACATCTGTCAGGGAGAGAGACGCAGACACACGCCTGTGGTTGTAATGTTCCCTGTTCCATATCCTATCACAACCAAGTGTGTTTCCACTCCAATCTCTGGAGATACCTCTTTTAAAAACAACTTCTCAAACAATGGCTTTCAACTGGCAAGCTGAGGCTGGCGGAAAAAAAAAAATCCATCACTTTGACACTTTTCCATGACTGTTAATCCACCATGGTTCATGTAGTATTTCCTGTAAAACCTGGCAATGCTTACTGATGAAATGACTTTACCCTTGCTGGCATTTTCATGTCCTAGCGAAGCCTGGTGTTAGTTATGTGGGGCATTGTGTAAATTCTGGTGATTTGTGAATTGCCTCTTAAATGTGAAGTCCAGTGTCATACATCTGAAGTTCTGGCCAGGATTTTGGATTGACAACTGAGAGTGTAACCAAAGAGAAGATGTTGCGCCTGGTGTTGACATTATAGGATGTCTTTGACACTAACTGGCCTGGTAAAATGTTTTATTATGCATGTATATGAGAGTCTAAGTATTGTTTTGGATTTATGACACACAGTGTTGTTTTCCTTTTCTCACAGATAATCCACACTCTACTTACCCCCCATGTCTGCGCTATATTTGCCCTTGGGAGTAGACTTGCCATATCTTGATAACAAGAGAAAAAGTTGAAAACAAAACTAAGCGTTATGGAAGAAATGGTGTGTCTTATTTGAGGTCAGTAGTTGGCTCAGGCTGTAGTGTGGAGCACTAAGAAGTGAACTTGCAGGATGACATTGACTCAGTAAATGACAAGTGAAAACCAGTTTAGCGCTAGTTGCAGTACGTGCTCGCCAGCTGTAAGCGTCTTGGAAAATAGTGTAGTAACTGTAAGTGTTTTTCTAGAACAGTTGTGGTTACAGACGACACCTCTAATCTTCTAGCAACTCCACTTAGAGAGACGACAAAGGGTTTGGAGTGGAAACATGTGACAAGTGCTTTGTTTACAGTCTTGGATTACATCATGAAAACTGAGTGAAGTTTGATACAGGTTGGGCATAGATAATAACGGCACGCAATATGCTTTCTGCATATGTGGAGCGATGCTTGAAACTCTGTACTTCAAACATATATTTCTGGGGCTCAGTCTCTCTGTCTGTCTCTGTCACTGGCACTGTCACCCTCTCTCTCTTTCTCTCTGTTTTTTTCTCCCCGTTTTTGACTGACTCTCTCTCTCACTCGCTCACCAGGCAATGCTGTTCATCTGGCCAGCGGCAGCAGCTGGCTGAAATAGAGGTCAGGGCCAGGTCACACTCATCCAGCTGGGTTAGGTAGACAGTCAGGCATACAGGTCAGCCTGCATCGTCCTCTTGTCCAAACAACCAAGATGAGCTGCTCCTATAAGGCTATCATTATGACTGTCATCACTGAACGCTGTATATTGTACCATCTATCAGGGCAGCAGAATCAGTACGAACTGTGCACTGGTGTGTGGATAAAAACCTGATATCATTCCTTTACTATTGGGGTTTGAATCAATAGGTTGTCATTGGATGTTAGCTATGCATCCATATGATGCATTCCTCTCATGTTCTCAGCCAACATCAACATGTTCTCATGTCAAACCTCACATTCCCTTCTTGACAGTTTATTCTGTTCACTTTATTCGGTTCTATTCTCTGTTGTTCCTGTTCAAATATTGCTGCCTTTGTGCCTCACACAGAGCGAGGATGAGGTTGCCAAACACAGACAAATTTGGTTTCCTAGCAACAAAGACAGAGCGGAGCAGGTAGACCTGCTGACAGACTTCCTCAACTCTCAGACAAGAGGCATCTCTAATAATCTGCTGCAGCCAGCCAGCAAGCTCTAGCAGGGCCCTCCAGTAGATGAGTGACCTGTGTCAGGGCTGCAGTTTGTATTCCTGATGTTATATGATTTTCTGCCAATGCACAGACCATAAATCCTGTAGGTCTCGGCTCCAAGATGGTGAGTCTAGATCTGCTCAAAGGATAGTTGCAGTACAGATGTCAGGCCATTCCTAATGTATCTGTTGGCCGTTCGTAATCCCCCGACTCTGTGATGAGGTGATTTAGTGGGTGTCACTGCTTTACGATCACATCAGAGGCAGAGAAAGGTAAATAGTTTGAGGTGGTGTCAAGGACACTGTGATATAATGCTTATTATCTGTACATCTCCACCCTTTACTGTAGCTCTGAAAGCTGGCCAGATGCTGCAGGGTACATGACACAAAAACTCTTCTCATGCACAAACTTTATACTTGATGATATGATGATACATGCACTGGTTGATGTCCAGTACCAACAGTTAAGTGCCATTTGAATGCTGTAGCTTTGTTCAGCAACACAAACATGTCAGAGCAAGCCACCCAACGTCAGAGTTAACAGAGGCAAGTGAATGGGAGACAGAGCTCTCATTTCCCAAGACTGCATGATGAAGAAAAGGCTAATATAAAACAAACCCCTATACTCATCTGGTTTGATGGATCTTGGAGCTCCATACAGCTTGGGCTGTATGGAGCATCAAAGACCAAGTAAAGGGCACACACCAGTGTGAGCAAACTGCTCTGGAAAATAAAAGCATGGCCAATACAGGCCAATATCAAATCTACCTTTTATAAGTAAAATTATTGAGAAAGTTGTCTTCCAACAACTTAATAGTTTTTTAGTCTCAACTGGTTGCTATGACAACTTTCAATCAGGATTTCGACCCCTTCACAGCCCTGAAACTGCTCATATTAAAGTTTTTAATGACATTCGCCTAAACACTGACTCTGGGCAAATCCTGGTGCTTTTGGATCTCAGTGCTGCATTCGATACTGCTAGATAGATTGGAAAACTGGGTTGGACGATCTGGCACAGTCCTAAACTGGTTCAAGTCATATCTACAAGACAGGAACTATTTTGTTTCCCTTGGCAACTTTATATCTGAGCTAACTGACGTGACCTGTGGAGTCCCCCAAGGTTCAATTC
>OOFE01046520.1:0-10418 GCA_900323365.1 Monocentris japonica
GCGGGTCATTCCCACAATCCAGAACGGAGGCCAACAGGAAAGCTCATAAACACGCAGGCCCCCTACAAAGGTCTGGTTCTGAGCTCCCCGGCCCCACCACACATCTGCGTCTGCTTAGGCCCCAGGTCCCCCTGCATCCCCGCACACCTGGGAAGCATTACAGCCAGCATGTTTGAAGAAACACCCTCCCCAGGGTTGCTCCAGCAGGCCGATACAGGCAAAGCACAGGCTTTGATATACTGGCAGAGCAACATGGGTTGAAGAGTTCAGCTTCAAGCTGGTGTATGTCGAGGCAATCAGAATGCAAGTCGAGTGTGTTATTTGTTGATCGGAGCTTTGAGAGAAACAGTTGGCATTTTGTATACTAGAGAAGCTGTCGTTATCTAGAAGCATGACTCAAAATTGAAGCTTATTGTAACATAACTTGTATAACTTTTTGTTAGACACTTCTATCCAAAGTTCCTAGTAGTGTCATCAAGAGCAAAGAGCATCAGCTAAATGCCTCAAATCTCAGTGTAAATTGGATTCTCTGCAATTGGTCACAATGGAAGTCTTCTTCTCTAAATAACAGGTAAGACTTTACAGATATGACATGACTAACTCCATGCAATTTGTATTGCAGGTGTACTTTAACTGCGGTGCCAAGGTGGATGTGGTGGATGTCCAAGGCCTCATTCTGTCCCCTGGCTTCCCCTACAACTATTCCTCCGGGACACACTGTGTCTGGCAGTTTTTCGTGCCTGTTGACTACCAACTCATTCTGGAGATATTTGACTTTGACGTGTTTGAAAGCCACGACTCCGCTGCGAAGTACGCCGCGATCTCTACCTATGAAGAAGACGAGGCGGCTGAAGAGGTGACTTTCCCTCCGGGTGGCTCCGCTGCAGATGAAAATTCATCGTCTGCTAAAGATCCCGTCCCGCAGAGCGAACGGGACATCTCAAAGACTCGCCGAAATGGCGAGGTCAAGCAAGTGGTGGTCCAGGAACAGTCCACAAAGATGGAGCTCGCCAAGATCTCCAACTCTGCCAAAAGATCTACAGATACCTCCTCTGACCTAACCTCTGCACCTCCCCCTCTCTTCTTTGTACCCGGGGATCAGCCTGCCGGGGGCAAGGCTGCCAACTCCGTCTCCTCACTCCTCAGGGGGGACCTCCACCCCAACTCCAGCCCTAACCTTGGCGTGAATGTGGAGGAGACCCCCCCTGCTCCGACACGCCCCGCTGACACTCCCAGCCCCGAAACCCAGCAGTCAGTGCTGGACACCTGCCCCCATGATGTCCTCTACATCTCCGATCTCATCACCTTCTCCTCCAGGTTCTGCGGGTCCAACCGCCCCCCCAGCAGCCAGCTGGTGTTTGGCTCCAGCCAGGAGATGGTGGAGGTTATCATGGAGCTTATAACCACCACCCACTGGGGCCGCGGCTTCGCCCTCCTCTTCCACTACCACAACTTGACTGAGCCAGGGGGGGACCGGCATGCCTTTGCTCCCGCAGCCAGCAAGATGGACTCTCTTCTGGCTGCTGTGAGCGGAGCTGCCTTCTTCGCTATGATACTTACTAGTGCCCTCTGCATCATTTTCAGGTAAAAGCAGTAGGGCTGATATTAAAAAGGTAAATGGATAATATAGAGACAATGGATAAAATACCAATTTGCTTTCATTCAACAAAGATTGGAGAACAAAGTATTGAAGCCAGTATCAATAACATCGAAATGCAAGTAGGTTTTGCTGAGTCACTGGTACTGATCAACAACCCCGCAGAAACTCAAGTCCCATGTTTGATTTCTCCCATGAATGAAAATGGGCTAGTCTGTCAGTAGCTACAGCACACACACGCACACTTGCGCGCACACACACATACACACACACACAAACACCCGCACATACACAGTCTACCAGTGTGTTGTGTTGACTCAGCTGGAAGCCTCAGTGCCTGATGTGGTGACTCCTTGGTGATTAGTTGGGATTGGCTGCAACCACATGGCCTCCTTGATGTGGAGCTTTCTCCCCATAGACAGCGGGGCATTCAAGGTACAGCACCTGGCATTAATTCCAGCACACAAAAACACACAAGAGGCTGCATGGGAAGCGAATGGGCGGCGGGGAGATGATGAAGGAGAAGTAAAGCTCAATGTGTCCTCTTGAGTTCTGCGCTGATACCATCGTTTTGCTCTCATAGCACAAGTGCTGCACATCAAAAGGTGTAATTTACACGTTGTTCCCTCAGTGCATCCCAGGGGACAGCTAACACAAGCTGAGGGGATAAGTTAGGGAGTCGGTAATACTATCTGTTCTGACAAGATCACCGTTCTACCCTACTTGTCCAAAGGCTCAAAATCAAGGAAGCCTCAGAGTCGCAGCCGTCCCTATAATCTGCTCGCTGCGAGAAACGCCACAGGCTATTATAATTGGTGTTAATTTCACATATTTAACGTTGTAAAACTCCTACTATGTGCAACAGTACGGTTTTACAGCATTCCGGGCTACAGAAAGCTGCTTGGTGTCTCACACTCGTCCGTCGTGCACAATAACTCCGCTGGCTCTCGCTTTTAATGACGAGGGAAATTGGAAACACATGCTCAATAAAAATGAAAGTGTAATTAGCAAGAACAACAAGACAAGTCATTAGGAAGCCAGGGAATGCGCTACCATGAAATGTCAAGCTCTTTAGTAGCCTGTCCGGTAGCTGCTTCAATTGTTCCCCTGTTACTTTAAACGAGTTCACAGAAACCCCCTGGAAAACAACGAGCCAGGCGAGATCTTGCAAGTCAAACACAATAAATAATAGGGCAATAAACTCATTCAGCTGTGAGAGACATTTTGAATAGGTGGGCAAATTTGTATCTGGCCTGTGGAAAGTGAATGAATAATGCTTTTTTTTTTTTTTTCCTTCTCTCAACAACTAACACTGAAGTGCCCTTGAGCAAGGCAGCAGTGGAACTGTTCATTGGGCAGCTGCCATGTGTGAATGTGAAGCAAAGGACCTGGCATGGATGAATATAGTGTTATTTTAAAAAAGAAGGATGTTCATCTTTCTAAAGGAGCACAGTAGAAGTATTGGATTCGATTGGAATTTGTTGTCAGACAGTACCGGGAATGCATACTGGCAGTGAAAAAGTGGTGTCGGTGCATCCCTGCAGCAACGATTTAACGGATAGGAATGGCGACAACCAGCATCTGAACTCCTAGGGTCGTGGTATGTGTGCACGCAAGGTTGCGGTGCATCCCCACTCGATCATCCAAGACCACAACAGAGCAGCCATTGAGAGAAACAGCCATGGGTATGTTGGAGCTATTAGCATGGAGTTAGGTGGTTGCCGACTATGTCAAAAAGCTCACGATCCAGCACTGTTGTACGGGATGGCATCCATTTTTTACATTTTTGGTCAAATTCCGAACACATTGTGAAAAATTGTTTTTTTCACAAAACACTACCAGAAGTGCAAAAAAATATAATAATTGGAGGACATTCATAAAAGTTGGTTTTCAGATATGTCTGTAATTATGAACTGAAATGCTGTGGTGCTTTATGTTTTCTAGACCCAAGCTATGTCCGAAAAGAGCCAGCTCCTGCACGTCCAGCAACTCTGAGGTACAACACAGTGCTGTATACTACTCTCATCATTTCTTTCTCTTTCTCCCTTGCTCTCTCCATTTACCCTCTCTTCATGTTGCTCTCTCTTTATCTTTCTGTCTTTCTGCCTTCTTTGTCTGTCAGACATTCCTCCCAAGGCAAGGCTCTGCCTGGGATCAGAGGACATTTTCTTCGATATTTTTTGCTACAGGAGTTGTTGATATTTCTTGTACAGAGCCGCCCTGTAGAGAAAAGTATGAATTTGTGTGCACGAGATGCTATTGTGTGCGTACAATATATATATATATACATGAGCTTGAGTTGCATGGAAAGCATTCAACAGTTATAAAATGTGCACACATAGTAAGTTATTATATAGAAACAATGCGACCTTACAACCTAACATCCCTCAAATCTAGGTATTGACAACAGTGTAGCCAAATTAAAGGTCCCATATTATTTTTTTCACAATTTTGTTTTCAAATATACAATGGCTAATGTTCTTCATGGTGTTTTGCAATCAATGTAGTTTAGTTAAAAGGGTATTTATTGAATGAAGTCCTCACATTTCAGGAAGGATTTCAGTAATTCTTTAGTGAGGGGAGCCAATCAGGATCAAGTCCAGTTGTGATGTGTTTATTAGTTAGTCTGAAACTGCCTGTAAAAAAGGATGTATTTTTGAAAATGCAATAACTTTAAATTGAACCACTAAAACGAAATCAAAATTTTAACAATGTCTTCATTAAACATGGGAATGGTATGTATCTTACACATTCAAATGAATCAAAAATGGAGGAAATCTTGTCCTCGACATATCATTTTTACTGACTGCCACCGTGCTGCGGTTCTGTGCAGCTCGGTGGGTAGAGTGAGGCACTGAAACTGCAAGGGTTGGGAGCTTGATTCCCATTGGGGTCACCCATACTGGTAAATGGTATCATGCTGTGCCGTAGGTGCCAGAGGGAGCCCAGAACACGGGGGCTGAAGCCAGCGAGCTGCAGCTGGTTGCTGCTGATCAGACGGACGTGGAGGCGACCGCAGAGCAGGACAACAACCATAGCTTGCCACACACAGGTGGGGAGACACACACAAACATGGACACATGCAGGTACACACACTAGGCTTAATAGCTTAATGGCTACACACCTATAATTAGGGGTTTGAAGCATTGCAGGTATAGCATAACAAATTGCAGGTATGTTAAGCTCACTGATGCAACGACACTGATTAATGACTTCATTTGTCCCTTAACTGAACTTAATGTTTTTGGAATAATTGGGCCATTGTTGCTGTATTCGCCTCAACCTAGAGAGTCGTCCTGATAATCCCCAGGATACATGTGCGCACACACACACACACACATACACACACACATATATATATATATATATATAGTATATACAGTATACACACCAGTGTTTCCCTCAGAAATGTTTCTTAGCGGGGTGGAAAGGCCTTTAAGCATTTAGACCATGTGACTCTAAAACCTTCCATTGAAGCCAATACTAATGCTTCTAATACCACTACCAATACTGGAGTAATGGACTTCACTAGGTGGGGTGGCCCACACTGCCATTGGCAGGGACACACACACACAACACACGTATACACACATGGTGAAGGACACAGAACTCCTCGCGCTACATGGCTAGATTTGCAGACTACTGATACACATGCTGTCTATTGTCAATTGGAACTGAAGAGAGAACGGTACAAAGTCTCCAGTGTATGCAACATTTCCTCATTTGAAAGCATGTTCAGTTCTCATTTGCCCCTCTTCCATAAACCTAACATGTTATGGATCTCTCCCAGTTTCCATCTTGCTGGTCACACCCAGAAATATGGATTGTGTCGTACGTTAAGGGATGCAAGGTTAAGATTACGATGAAAATGAAGGCTTTAAAATGGTAATCTGCAAGTTCCTTGATTTTTGCTTTTGCTTTTTTTTTTTTGTCCATCTTTGGTGCTCATCCTCACTGCTGTGGTGTTTCTCACTGCTCTTCCCAGAGATCACCTGTCAATCAAAGTTTGAGTTTCTGTTCAGCCATGGTGGCTATCGCTGTTCAGGCTAACTACTCAGTTCCTCTATTTATTCCAAACAAACTAAAACATAAAACGCATCACCTCCTGTGCATCAGAGGATTTTTCCTGTGAAAGACCTATCCAACACCAGGTATTTAGAACAGCAAATGTAAAAGCTTTCATGAACTGGCTAAAGGTTGAATCACTATTGTGTTATAGCAATCAGCAATAAAAAGTAACAAAAGCGGGAAGCTCTGTTCATTTAAATGAAAATGTTCCAGATTATTACTTTAAAACAAATCTGAATTCTACAAGTGAACGAGGCAAACCCGTTTTGGACTCGGAGCGGGTCAGTTAAGGTTTAAATGAAAAGGAAAATTGGATTAGTTTTGGAGCAATACACAGGCTTGATCCTGGAACAATCCAAAGGCTTCTCTCTCAGCGGGGCTCAACCCGGGCAGAGAGATTTGTGGGTTGTGGCATTTAACCCACAAAGCGGCCTGGGAGTAGTTGGAACAACAGGGGAGTACATTCCCCCTCTGCGTGTGCTCCAGTCACGGTGTTACGAGTTTACACCAAAATACGGAGCTTACGCAGTAAAGGAGTTTTAGGCCACTTGCATGTTGTTTCACTGAACCAGTAAAGTTTCAGTTAGAAATCATAATAGCAATAGAAATTTTAATCATCAGACACAATAAATGTACAAACAGTAGATACTGACACACATGGTACTAGGACAACAGATACACCTTCCCTTTGTACTGTATGTGCAAAGGGAAGGTGTATCTGTTGTGCATGGCACAACACAGACAAATGACTGCATGTCAATCTACATCGTTGCAGCTATAGAGACATCTAGTGACACTAGACCAGTTCTAGTGTACCCTGAGTTATAATGGGTGCATGAAATGAATTATGAACATTGGAAAACATACATTTTTGATACTTTGATCATTGTGTGCAAATCTGAACGTGCATATAGTTGCACATTGCAAGACTGGACAAATCCTGCTTTGGCAATCCCACTCTTGAACTGACCAGGATTTATTTGATTTGTTCTAAATGGGTTTTTGATGAAGCTACACACTATACTTTGCTTCCACATTCTCCCTGTCTCCTCAGTCAGCGGCGGTGACATTTCCCAAAATGCAGAGCTGGAGCTGTCCTCCAGCGGTTTGACTGAATTGGACCTCGGGGCGGATGAGGTGTTCATCGTATCGTCGGCCCCCAGCCCGAGCAGGCTGCCCTTCTCCCCGCACACGGTAAGACCCAGCTCCATTTCATGCCAGTGCAGGTGTTTACGTTGCTGTCCTTTTTTCCCAGCTGTCCTTTTTTCCCAGAAGAGCACACATGCTCCAAAATTGTCTGTGAAAATAAATGAAAATGAATATATCTACTTCCAAAGTTGCATGTGGGCTCTTTTTTTCCCACTTTTCTATGTAGCGTGAGTTTATTTTTTCTGCAGAATTCTGCTATAGAGTAAAGCTTCCTTATTTAACCTCAAGGCCAAACTCGTACTGCAACTTTTACTACTACTACATACTCTCAACAAGTCATCCTTGCACTAGGGACATCTTGCCCGAACGTTTTTGTTCCAGCCATCAGGGCAGTTCATTGCTTTGAATTGACCCAGTGTTCCGAATAAGACCGAGACCATTTTATTGGCAGGTGGAGGTGTCAAGGCACAGCCTGAAACTATAAAAATGATGAGGGCATCGGGTGAAATGAGGATAATGAAAGGGGGTGAGAGGCGCTGAGGAAGAAGCAAGGGTTCAACTGAGCATTTTTTTTTTCTGTGCTCTTTTGTATTCTTGGAATAAGAGTTGGCATAAGGCAGCCCTGGCAGCTTTTTGAAGGACTGGCAAGCTTTTCTGCAGCCTAGGCTAATGGAGTATTATCTACAGAGCCAGATTCCCAGCTCCAATTGTGTGTGTGTGTGTTTGTGCGTCTGTGTGTGGTCTGCCTGTGTGTGTCCTCTTTGCAGCGGTCCATGTAAATAGTGTTTGAGAAATATCTGTAGACTGGAGAGTGCGCTAACAATGCCAAAGGTCAATTAAAAACAGTCTCCCGAAGTGCTCGCGGCAATTTCTTTTTGCTTTTATTTGAAAGCTACAGTAGAGTGAGGGACAGGAAAAAGAGAGAGAAAGAGGGATGACAAAGTTCCTCAGCCGGATTTGAACCCAGGACATCGCTGTTACTTAGACCGCTGAGCTACTGGGATGCCACAGTAGTGCAGTTTTTAATGACTGGGTGTCTCGTCAAGCACCCCAAATAGATGTGCTTTAGACCACAGACCCTGTTTGACAAGATTTTGTCCCAAAGAACGCCATCGGAGAATGAAACCGATAATCTAAATTTTTCTGGTGAAGCCTGTTGAACCCCCTCAGGTCCCTGGGCCCCATTTTGGGGAAGCACTACTCTTACAATAAGTGTCCTTGCTTGGTGGCTGATTTCTCGCCTCGTGCTTAACCTAAAAGTTGCCATTGTGTCCGTGGGGCTTTAGGGACCAAAAGAACATTTCATTAAAAGCCCTCTAATTCTTGTCTAGACTAAGCTAGCTGCTAGTGACTCTGAGGGAAGGATTATCTGAGCTCGTTCTCCCACTGATGGGTGCAACCCCTAAAACCTTCGCCCTCCCCTGATCAGCAGCAGCTGACCGACCAGGAAGGACATGGCCCTCACACATCTAACCTGTCACTTACAATTAGGAGGCAAGGAGCCTTAGCCTCTTATAGGTGGTTTATACAGCGCTCATGTGGACACATTGCAGTATCCCTTGGCAGTCCTTAGTTTAGGCTCGGTAGATGGACCTGTCGTAGACATGATTGAAACCGCACCAAGGCTCAGCTATGCTGTGCATTCGACAGCTTTAATATACTTAAATAATGAATGAGGTTGGTACGTGAGCCACACACACTCAGCTGGCTGGCCGAGTGACTGAGCAGGCCAAGCTAATCAGTACAGTTCCTTCCTGTTAATCCATTAAGATAGTACACAACACAATCTGCAGGGAACAATTAATAGGAAATGCAGCAGGTGCCAATGGCAGATTGATGGATTACATCTCTCTCTCTCACTCTAAGGCAGTCAGCTGTTTGCCTATAATGTCCCGAAGGAGTCCATTCAAGGATGGACTAAATGGCTGGAGAGTGCGAGGGGATGCCTCCGATACCACTTTCTGACTGCCGATTCTGATTCATTTATTGAGAACTGAGAAGAGACATTCTCAGATACTGATACCCTCTGATTGCCCGATGTTTGATCCCAGTATCATGACCGTTCAGTCATGTTTTAAAATTAGATAACAAAGTGTTACCGTCCAAGGTCAGTCTCTCCAGCTAGGCTCGATAGCAAAGATGCGTGCCCGATTCAATGGAAAGCCTGTTGCTCGGTGCAGTCTTTTAGGTCAATGACCATTTTAGCTGCAGTTAAGTGGTTGAGCACGATGCCACCTCTGATATGTGAGCTATTTATGAAGTTTTGCCATCTTCATTCCTCATTGGTTTCTTTTCTCCTTCCTTCTTTGACCCACTCCTGAGTTTTAACATTTATTTACCCAGGGGTCTTTTTCAGGACCTCCCTGCTTTGCCTTCATACAGTTATTCATACCTAGAACCACAGTCTTTCGCTGTTTGCCACTGTTTGCCGTTGAGTGCCTTGCTCAAGGACTTTTTGAGAATCGTTGTTGAAAAAGTGGAGAGTTTTGACACTGATACCAATCATTTTTGATTGGCTGATATTTCATGCCGATATTCAATATTGTTTTGATGCCAATAAATTAGTTGTAGTCATCACTGTTCCCCCAAGAATTGTATTCTTGGCAGCATGGAAAAGCTTCTGAAATGTGGCCTCTGACAGGAGGTGGACAACACAGACTGGCTGATATCTGATTTTCAATAAAATAAGACACCAGTCTAACCCTGATGGAGAGTGTTGCTTATTCCCTGCCCAGATTTTCCCTGCCAGTTCAGGGATTTGAAGCAGCAACCTTCTGGTCACAACCCTCAGGCTACAGACATCTGTCTGTTAGTGCCTTTGTGTGCCTGATAGTTGGCCTAACATAGACTGATGTTTAATGTCCACTGAAACACATTAAAACACGAAACTTCTTCTTGAGCCATTCTTTGGTAGATTTTCTTGGAATACTTGGATCATCGTCTTGTTGAACAGCCAATTTCCTGATGGTCTGACGTTCTGCTCATGAATTCTCTGGTTTCCCTCAGAATTCATGGTGCCCTTAATGATGTCGAGTCGTCAGGGTCTAGAGGGTTGGGTTGTCACCAAACATGGCATTGTTGATTGGACAGATGAGTCCAAAATTTAACTGTTTGGTCGCAGAGAACAGACTCTTAGAAATCTTCAGGTTGGTCCAGGTTTTCTCTGGCAAACTAAAGACGGGCTACATTGTTCTTGTTAGACAGTGGAGGTTCTTCCTTCTATTTAGTCTTCTTATTGTTGATGGATGCTCAATGACATCAGATGCAACAATGGAGGCTTGTAGATCTCTGTTCTGTTTCTGTTCTGTCTGTTCTGTTGTTTAGTATCTTGTTAGATATTATGGCTATCTAGCAAACTAACAAGACAGCATTTTCAAAACAAAAAATTTATCAGCTGTATCAGTGACAAAATGTTCAGTTCCTCGCCAACAACAGCACACAAATTAACCATGTCAATTGATTCTGTTGAGACGGCGAGTTTTAAGTTTAGAAAATAAAATCATCAGTTCTCAGCCATTGTTGGCAAGAGCTGTGGACCTCCAACATGGCCTCCAGGCTTTCTATGTCACCTGAAAGCCTTCTACAGATGCCCAGTGGACACACA
>OOFE01046527.1:0-11331 GCA_900323365.1 Monocentris japonica
GGTGGTCTGGTCTGATGAATCACGTTTTCTTTTACATCATGTGGACGGCCGGGTGCGTGTGCGTCGTTTACCTGGGGAAGAGATGGCACCAGGATGCACTATGGGAAGAAGGCAAGCCGGCGGAGGCAGTGTGATGCTCTGGGCAATGTTCTGCTGGGAAACCTTGGGTCCTGGCATTCATGTGGATGTTACTTTGACACGTACCACCTACCTAAACATTGTTGCAGACAAAGTACACCCCTTCATGGCAATGGTATTCCCTGATGGCAGTGGTCTCTTTCAGCAGGTTAATGCGCCCTGCCACACTGCAAAAATTGTTCAGGAATGGTTTGAGGAACATGACAAAGAGTTCAAGGTGTTGACTTGGCCTCCAAATTCTCCAGATCTCAATCCGTTCGCGCATCTGTGGGATGTGCTGGAAAAACAAGTCCGATCCATGGAGGCCCAACCTCGCAACTTACAGGACTTAAAGGATCTGCTGCTAATGTCTTGGTGCCAGATACCACAGGACACCTTCAGAGGTCTTGTGAAGTCCATGCCTCGACGGGTCAGAGATGTTTTAGTGGCCCGAGGGGGACCTAGACAATATTAGGCAGGTGGTTTTAATGTTATGGCTGATCGGTGTATTTCTAAACTCAAAGGCTCTGTTCACACTGCAGCTGAAGGTGTCCCAAGTCAGATTTTTTCCCCCTCATGTGACACAGATCTGATGTTTTTTTAATCAGTGTGAACAGCAAAAAGTTGCATGGAGTTGCATGGTTTTCAGTCCCCATCTGGACTACATGGATATGTAGTACAAAATTGGATCCCGAGGCATGCGACTTGTAATTGAACGCTTAAGTAAATCTGACATCAATCACCTGAGACAGTTGTCACTTTTGTTATTGTTACTCTGCCACGCGTGTCTCAAGGTATCAGTAACATAATCTTTCTGATAAAGAATATATTTAAGTAACTATTTCTAAAATTTGACAAGTAATTATTTATCCATATGCTTGTTTGCCTACCTATTTCTTCAGGAGTATCTGGTGCACTAGCACCCCCTGCTGGACATAGGAGCTCACAGTGGCAAGGGAGGCTTACATTTGGATGGAAAATTGAACCTTTCCAGCTGTTAACTTTATCCCTGCTCCATCGGTCTTTGCCTTGGGTCATCACAAGTTCTAAGGAGAAGCTACAGGGACGGGAACGTTCAAGGTCATCTGGATGCGTGTAAATGAATGGTCACATATGTTTATGTATTTCAGATGAGAGTAATTCTACCTCTTGATCACAAAAGCCTTACTTTTTCTTGTTTGATTATGAAGAGCAAAGGAAATCCGCTCCAGCTCAAATTGCTCTGTTGTTCTCCAGAGCCTGAATGAATTTCCATCATCGTGCTGGAAGTAAAAAAATATATATTCATGTTCATGTTGTAAAATGAGTTTTGTCTGGAGTGCCTTAGTGGATGCTTGCTCTTTCTCTGTCTTCCCCTGTACCATCTACTGTAGAACAACATTCTGTTGCCAGTTGCTGCTAGTAATGAGCAGTGCCTTTTAATATTCCCATCAGATCAAAGTTATTCTATTTCTGTTCGGTGCCAAGAAAGCCTTGTTTAGAAGTGTCTTTTTAGTCAATAAAAACACATTGTTTAAATAAAAAAAAAAACGTTATGCAAGTGTCACATCGATGTAAAGATCTTCCATACATCAACTCGCTGCAATTTAAAAAAAAAAAAAAAAAAAAAGTACAACATCCAGTATAAAGAACTTCAGGGTTTCATGATTGCCTGACAAACAGACTTTTGTATTCTGATTTATTTAGTGAACCTTTTCTTGACTAAATAAAAGCAACTACACATGTGGCCTTTCCAAATTGAGAAACAAATCCGGTCCTTGTGTCGATTTATACAGCATTCATATACTTTCAAAATGTAATTCAGATTGCTCATTACCTGCCTAAAATGATAATGCATAACACAACCTGCTGATTTAATGACGATCAGTAACTTAATCTGATTACTTCTAGTTACTGTACATGTAAAATATCTGCAATTTCACAATCATACTACATGCTTTCCCTTCCCTTCAGTTTCCTAACAGCTCTAACATTTCTTTCCCCACTAACCCCAGTAATTTCTTTCACCAAAGCTGCAATCAGAATATAGTAATCCCATTACATGTAATCCATTACTTGTGGGGCCATGGGTATCCCTTGCCCCTGACACAGGACCCTTTGGGAATCTTTCATTGTATACTCTATCAGGGCTAGGGTGTCCCTCTTGGTAAGATGAGGTGCAAAAGTGCAGCCTTAACCCTCACTCTCACAGCGGTGGCTCACTTTTAAGCAGGTTACATCACCATGGTAACTGCACACCTCATCTGCTCTGGACCAGGTTATGTTCAGGCTACCAGATCCAAATGTATATAAAGCCGATCAACTCTGTGGAAAATGGCATCACCATACCTATACAATCAAATCCAATCACAATTAAATCCAAATACAGTCTATCTAGTGATGCTATTTTCTACACAAAGTCAGAAATTATAGCTTCCTTCCTAGGACATCATAAGCTTTTGCATGGGGAACAGGATTTTACGTTGCAGGCGTCCGTCCATGTTTCTTCCCTGGTTTGTAATTATGACCTACAAACTAAATTTCTGACTTTAAACTCTGAACTGATGGCAACATAATGCTGCGTTCATATCATATCACAGGAATAACAGGATGACATCTCTGCTCTACAACTTGGAAGTGCTCATGTGTCTTGTTTAACGTCTCTGATTTCAAAGTCACCCATAAACAAATTGTATTAGATATGGTATATTGATTTTTTTAATTTTTAATTAATTTTCTCTGACTGTTGGCATTGGTGGATTGGCTGCCATGTTTACTGTTTACACCTCTTCAAAAATTCCTGAAATGTCCTACAGTCGGGAGCTTGTATTTACAGTAAATCCGATATGACATGAACACAGCATGCAAACTAATCTGGGATGAATGCTCAGGTTTCACATTAGTATCCTCTGACTGTCTAAATAGTGATGCTGTTTTCTATGTGGCTGGGCAGCAGGAAGAGGTATGGAAGCTCGACTCCTTCGTTCTGATTCAGGATGTGCTTCTCGATCTCCTCCAGCTTCGTTCTGAATCTGTCAATCAGCTGCAGGGCCCGCCCCTCCGTAAAGTACTGCTCTGTGTATTGGCCCAGAGGAACCTACACGGGAGGAAATCGGGAAGTAAAGTCAGACCATTAATAACCTGTATTGTCACTTTGATCTACAACACGTCCCACTAGCCTATGAACACATAAAGCTGGACCTACAGCGTCTGGTTGCAGCCGCCCCAGGTGCCATGTGATGGCCATCTCCACACAGGACTGGCTGACATCAGGCAGGGTGGCCATGATCATCTCCATGGTAATGGCATCCTTGTCTGTGGGTGGGGGGTGTCTCATGGTGCAGGGGGTGTTGGGAACCCAGGCACACCAATCAAACTAGAAACACATGGACAGAGGATATGTGGTAGGAAGTGCATTGTCTGTCTGTGTGTCTGTGTGTGTGTGTGTGTGTGTGTGTGTGTGTGTGTGTGTGTGTGTGTGCGCGCGTGCGTGTTAACCACCTGTCCATTGTTAGTAGCAGCGTGCTGGGCTGTGCTAATGAAGATGACTACTGCCAGCACAGTGGAGAGTTCCTCTCTGGTGCTGAGCTCACTGGACAGACCTGATGGAGACAACAGAGTTAATCCACTAACATTAAAACCCTGCTTCTGACTGATGACTGATGAGACGTGGGGACTGACTAGAGCATGAGTTTCTCTTTTCCTTGTCTGTTCAGCCACGGTGGCTATCGCTGCTCACGCTAACTACCCAGATCTTCTTCTATTAATTCCCAACAAACTGGAGGATTTTTTCCCCAGTGAAGACCTACCTGACACTGGGGGTGTATTAGCAATCAAACCGAGTAGCAGTGAGTTTTGAAAGCCAGAAACCTCTATACTATGGTCACTTTGTGGTATAAAAAACTGAATTATTGCACCTTTAAAAACTCAAATCAAAATGCTTGGTTTTGAAGACAGACCGAAGCTGGGGAGGTCTGCGAAGCCTTCCTCTGTTACGTCTCGGATCCAGGCCTGAAGCTCTGGGTCCTTCGACACCTCACTGTCTGACTGGTAGAACAACATGACCATACCTGAGACAAAACTGATGGAAGAGAGGAGAGAGAGAGATATTCAGAGTTGTTGCACATAATAAAAGCCACAAATCCATCGCTCAACCCCTGTATAGTCTCTCAACTCAATTGAATGACTTGGCTGTAAACCAACCAAGAGTGTCGATCCACTAAACCCTTAAAAAAAAAAAAAAAAAGGTCACCAAACTATCAGCTTCCTCAGCAGGTATCTCTACCTGCTAGTATCAGGATGTACAGGCGTACTTTACCTGTGTATGGCCTCCCACAGCATCAGACTGTGTTCCTTGTAGAAATAGCCTCTGAGCTGGGAGACTCCTCTCTCGGGGAAGTCGTGGCAGGGCTGGAGGGAACGGTACGTCAGCACCTTGTATTCCCTCTGGGCCAGTATAATCAGACCATCACCGCCTGTAGACACCACCTACACACAAACAGGTAAGACCACGCAGACATGTGAACAGGGGGCTGTAAAAAGATGGCTTCATTAACTTGAATAGACTGGGAGAAGGCTGAGATGGAGCTATGATCCTACGAACCTCAGTGGAGTTTCCACCGATATGGGGGTGAAAAGATGGCGACTGAATTTCATTTTGGGACGAACTAGGAGCTGCTAACCCACCTGAAACAATTTCACTAGTATGGCTTTCAGTGGAGAGTTTTAGTGTCCCATGATGATGAGATAAAATCTGTTTCAGAGGCTTTTCCACCCTGACAAAGAGGAAACACTGAATACTTGGATATATGGAATATCGGCACAAAATATCAGCTATCGGCAGCTTCAACCCAAAAATATCAGTACCGGCCCATGTTGGTTCAACCTTAACTGTCATGAATATTATGAATCCAATTCAGGAAGCTGGACAAAACGGTAATCTTTTTTTTTTTTTTTTTCAGTCTGACTGACCCGTTTGAAGATGCCATCATCGGACAAGAGCTGAGTGCGCCCCCTACAGTTGATCTCCAGAGTGTAGCGCAGATGAGGGGCCAGGAGCTACAGCAGGAAGACAGACAAGACTAGTCAGGCTACATCACATGAGGGAGCATCCAGGACCAATGTTCCCTCTAAGCTGATAGTTTGGTGACAATGTGAATTTAACACATTGACTAAATAATAATATCTTGTCTCTCACCAGCCAGTAATTTAGTGGCTATCAGTGGGTTTGGAAGTTTTGGTCTAACTAAAAATACAGTTATATTGGCAAGTTAACACAAAATGTTACAGGGGGTCAATTTTGGTCGAGACAGAAGATTTTTAAAATTTTCAGACACAAGCGACATGCTAATGTATATAGTCGTGTGTGTGTATACCTTATATACAGGGTGTACAGCAGGTAGCTGCCTTAGCGTAGCCACACCGAATACCTCGGCCACCAGGTGAGTCCTGAGCAGGTGAGACAGCAGCTGGAAGATCTGGAACTCGGAGTGACGGACCCAGATTTTAGCCAATAGCCAGGCCAGGGGCGGGTCTCTGGGCAGGAAGACGGGCGTGTCCAGGCCAGGAGTCTGCCCCAGCTGGAGGAGGAAGCAAGAAACGCGGTAAGGGAACTTGAATGTTTGGACTTCAATTACAGGATCAAGTAATATAAGATGCTGCAGCAACGACCCAGTATGTGTATTACTGTGCATGCATGGATCTATGAGTATGACCTGTATTGCAATAGGTATGAGTCCTTGGTCTGGGTGTTGGTACAGAAGGCAGAGTGGGGCAGCGATGTACTGAGGTTTACCCCTGATCACATTGGGGGGAATCCCATCCATGATGGCGTAGTTGACCAAGTAGATATTACCTGCCTGGATAAAAGTAGAAGGAGGAGAAGATTGGCAGGTAAAGGACAGAGAGGAAGGGTGTGGAGAGTATGATTATGGAAATAGAAATGCTTTCAACAAATGACTGGGAGAAGGAGAGGACAGAAAGGATGAAAAATTAATAATTAAATGGAAGAAGAGAATTTAGACATTGAGCACATTATGGACCTCCATGATGGTGCCACCTGTGGCTGATAAGAGATTTGTGATGCAACTACATGCAACTACTAAAGCTCCACCTCGAGTTCCTTGTCCAGGCTGGTCATGGGGTCCAGAGAGTCCTGCACCATGTCTGCTGTGATGGGGAAGTTCCCCGGCAGCTCCCTGCACCTCTGGATCATCCTGGGGTTGGAGCCATTCAGACACTGGTAGCCAAAGAACCAGTCCTCCTTCCAGTGCTTCATACAGTACTCTGGGTTAAACAGACACATATTGGATCAGCATCACATTGATGTTACAATTAGGGTTAGACTTCTGCAAGCCCATATATGGGGCCAATACTGGTCGGTGAGTGTTGCACTGTGATCCTGTATATATGCTGTAATTTCACCTTGTTTTTCTTCATATTCTCATTTGTCTTCTCATTTTTATATACTTCATATACTGTATGTTGACATTTGTATAATGTATTAATTTCATACGCCACATATTTTTCATATGTCCATATTATTCATTCGCTTTCATCATCTTTCATTTCATTTTCTGCTACTATTATTTTTGACACACTTTAGACCATCTCAAACTTCCATTCAAACATTTATACTTTTTATAATTATAATATACACATATTCTAGTATTATTATACTACATTACTATTTGCTGCTGCAATGACCCAATATCCCCACAAGTATCAATATAGTTTCATCTTATTTTTAGATTCAGAAGCGTGGAAGGTGCTATATCGTATCTGTTTTGTTATTATAGTGGTAGTTTCAGAGGCTCTTCACGCAAGGCCCTATAGGGGAAGGAGCTGCTATCAACATGAAACAATAGCTACAGATAAACAGTATAGGAGGTCTTTCAGGTGACGGTCAGCTAACCACCACTGTCTTGTTGGAATTATTGACTGAATCTTTGGACAAACGCTGTCTGGAATTGGCCATACTGACATTAGTAGTTGTATATTAACATCAGTTGCTTTGCTAAATTAGCCTGCTGGCTAGTTAGCTAGCTAACAGTTTGTTCAGGTTAACTGAGCTGACTCTTCCTAAGACTACACTGCGTGCACAATTATTAGGCAAGTGAGTATCTTGACCTTATCGTCATTTTCATGCATATTTTCCAACTCCAAGCTATATAAACTTGAATTCTAATTGGATTTAAGCATTATCAGGTGATGTGTATTTGTGTAATGAGGGGGGGCGTGGCCTAAAGTGATCAACACCCTATATCAAGGTGTGCATAATTATTAGGCAGCTTCTTTACCTCAGACAAAATGGGCCAAAAAAGAGATTTAACAGACTCTGAAAAGTCAAAAATTGTAAAATGCCTTTCAGAGGGATGCAGCGCTCTTGAAGTAGCTAAGCTATAGAGGCGTGATCACTGAACAATCAAACGTTTTGTTGCAAATAGTCAACAGGGTCGTAAGAAACGTAAATTAACTGCTAAAGACTTGAAAAGAATTAAACGTGAAGCTACCAGGAACCCATTAACCTCCAGTGCTGCCATATTCCAGAAACGCAACCTACCTGGAGTGTCCAGAAGTACAAGGTGTTCGGTGCTCAGAGACATGGCCCAGGTAAGGAAGGCTGAAACACAACCACCACTGAACAAGACTCATAAGTTGAAACGTCAAGACTGGGCCAAGAGATATCTGAAGACAGATTTTTCAAAGGTTTTATGGACGGATGAAATGAGAGTGACTTGACGGACCAGATGGATGGGCCCGTGGCTGGATCACTAATGGACACAGAACTCCACTTCGAGTCAGAGGCCAGCAAGGTGGAGGTGGGGTACTGGTATGGGCTGCTATCAAGGATGAGCTAGTTGGACCTTTTCGGGTTGAAGATGGACTTAAAATCAACTCCCAAACCTACTGCCAGTTTTTAGAAGATACTTTCTTCAAGCAGTGGTACAGGAAAAAGTCTACATCATTCAAGAAGGCCATGATCTTTATGCAGGACAATGCTCCATCACATGCATCCAGGTACTCCACTGCGTGGCTAGCCAGCAAAGGCCTTAAAGATGACAGAATAATGACATGGCCCCCTTCCTCACCTGACCTAAACCCTATTGAGAACTTGTGGGCCCTTCTTAAACGTGAGATTTACAGTGAGGGAAGACAATACACCACTTTGAACAGCATTTGGGAGGCTGTGGTTGCTGCTGCATGAGAAGTTGATCAACAGATCAAGAAACTAACAGACTCCATGGATGGAAGGCTCATGACAGTTATTGAAAAGAAGGGTGGCTATATTGGTCACTGAATATTTGTTGAAATGTCAGAAGTGTTTATTTGTTGTTCTTACACTAATAAATGAAAATAAACAAGTGAATAAAATAAACAAGTTTTTCATTTAGTTGCCTAATAATTGTGCACACACAGATATTCTCCTGAGAAAGCCAAAACTCACTTTTCCTTTGTTAAATACTCAGGTTCGAGGTTTATTAACATTTTGGATTGACTGAGCACTGTATTTGTTCAAAAATAAAATTAATCCTCAAGAATACAACTTGCCTAATAATTGTGCACGCAGTGTATGTGTGTACTTGTGTGCACGCATCTGTGTAGTATGGCCTTCACGTGAAGCCTTCTCAACAGAGGCAATAGCATTGTGTGCATTGACAGACAGTTGGTCATCAGTTTGAGCAGGAAATCCTACATACTTCCCTCTAGATAGCCAGGTGTGGCATTCAGTGGTTCCTTCCCTCCAGATGGGTGTGGTGGAAATGTTTGTGTTGATTATCAAGCTAGCTGGATGGTTTCAGGACACATCTGTTGGGATTTGAGTCAACGCTACTAGTGACCCATGAGTCTATCCACTTTCCTTGATTTAGACTGGGCTAGGCTCAGGGCCTTGGGATGCACCTGTTTATAGAGGAGACGTCTGTGGCAAATTAGAAATGACTTCCTGTTGCTCTTCTCTCTCATCCTCTCTATTCCCATATGCAGTGCCTGGCAGCTGGTAAGCTGTTGGGGACCTTTGTCCCTCCTGCAGTCTTCCTCAAGCTGCTGCTGAACCATGTGGAGACCTTCTCCTCTTCCTCCCACCCCTGGGCCCCCCTCATGGTGCTGGCCTCGGTACTGGGAGGCTGCTCCGGCCCCCTCCTTAAACCTCATCTCCAGCAGATCGCCAACACACTGGCCCAGCCTGACGTCTGCCAGGAATATCAACAGGTCAGAAAGAAACTGGACAAGTGTGCTTTTTTCCAGAAATGCCCTGTGTCACATTCACACCTGGCAGCTGTCCAGCATAACCCCAGTCTTTATGATACAGTTATTATGTATCATAAAGGTGTAAAAGGCTTGTTTACATCAGTAGTCCTTGTAGTTAAATGGCCCTCTGTTTTCAGTTACAGTGGGATTTAAGCATTGTGAAAAACTTTTTTTCCCCATCAGCAAGACAAAAGTCAGAGACCACCCTTTCATTTATTTAATTTCCAGTCAAAACTGCCATTAAGTGCAAGTTATTTATTTTTCAGTGTCAGAAAAAAAAATGCAAACATATTTAACACAAAATTCCACAACTAAACAGAATATCACATTTTCAGTATTTAGTGTGTCCCCCATTTTCCTTCATTACAGCTTCCATTCTTTTCGGGAGACTTGATTTGACTTTTTCAAAGAAATCTGCAGGGATATTTTTTTCTGCTTCTTGTAAACACCTCCAAAGTTCAGTCTTGGTTGGTTGCATTTTCTGATTTTCACAGTCCAAGTAATCCCAAACACATTCAGTGATGTTGAGGTCTGGGCTCTGGGGTGGCCAGAGAACACCATGAGCTTCTTTGTTTGATAAGTACATCCCCAAAATTGCACTGATCCTCCACCATGCTTGACTGATGGTTGTAGACGTGGTTCCCAGAGTCTTTCATCGATTCGGCAGCGTATATACTTCATTCTAGACTCAGCAGTCCATAAAACCTTAATCCACATCTCAGGTGTCCAGTTTCGGTTCTCAGTAGCAGCTTTTTGACAGCTACACATCTTTTCAGACCCATAGCATTGAGTTGTCTTCTCACAGTAGAAGGATCGACAGAAACACCTGTGGATTTTTTTCAGATCTGAACCAAGAGTGGAACTTGATTTTTCTCCTATCTCTCAAAGATGAAAGCTGACTACAGTCTCTGACTTTTGCACAGTACTGTATCTGCCTTTAGTTGAAGATTCTCTTTTCAATAGGACCACTGTACACTGAGTTCACTGGGTTTGCTGTTGAGTAATACTGCAAAATGTCGACTCGGCGAAAGCGATGGTCCAGCCACATGTTGTTTTTCAAATCTAACATTTCAAAGTCTATCTTCAAAAACGTCTCCGCTCACATGCAACTGTGAAACGTCCTCCCACGACCTTGCACATTTCAATTTTTTTGTTTTTTTTCCTAGCAGAAGAAACTGCTGAAATACCTTTTGGAGTTTCTCTGCGAATAACATGGTCTGTCAGTGGAAAAATCCCATCGCGTCCGGAGCAGACTCTTTCCCGCTTCCTTTCCTCTTGCCCTAAATTTGTTTCCCTTTAGATATCAAAATAACAGTTGGCTGGCAGAGAGCTATTTTCTGATCCTGCCGCACCACTGAGTCACACGTACCCATGACCCCGCCCCCTCCCAGTGAGGCCTGCAAGAATTTCCTCCCTGGGATAATAATAACAACGGCCCACTAATTTCACCTGAACCCTGTGTGGCTCCCCTGACCCCTCTGAACAGACAAGGCAGTCTATAGGCTTTGTTTTTTTACAGCCCTCTGTAGGTTTCAGCACTAGCCTGGGTCAGCCATCCAGAATCCCTGAAATTTCAAAGCCCAATGATGGCCAGTGATGGATGGGAGGGGAAGCGGACCCCCTCCTGTGCCCCTCGGCCCTCTCCAGCGGGGGTCAACCCGAGAGAGAGTGAGCAGGACGGGACAGGTCGTACTCACACAGATGGAGGCAGACCTCTGCTCTCTCTCTCTCTCTCTCTCTCTCTCTCGGCACAAGATAGTTCATTCAAGAGCTCACCCAGACGAGGCACCTGCAGTATTCTTCAAAAATAGGCAGGGTTCACAGCAGGGAGTAGAGCCAGCTCACTGTTCAGCCGTAAATAGTAAATAACATAAACACAGGAGCACCTGCAACAGACCGATATGTTCAGTTATGTACCTCAAATGCTGACCTGAAATATCTCCCACTCACTCACCACAGAGCCCCGGTCCAGAGTGCAGGTTGGCC
>OOFE01046539.1:8897-26276 GCA_900323365.1 Monocentris japonica
GGGGCCCCCCCCCCCCTCCTCTGTGGCCTGAAATTGCATTCTAATTTGAGGGGTGCCCTCCCTCTCCCCCCGCCCAGGGGGTGAAAGGTCAACTGACATCAGCCTTCTCAGACACAGGAACCTGGGCTCTGCAGACAGGCAAAAATAGTCGGACACAACTTCCTCACACACGATCTGGTAGAGACAGTGTCGCGTATGTGTGTGTGTGAGCCTTCTGGAGGTGTTGTGGTTTAATTCATCTTTGGGAGGTGCCCGCTTGATAACCTCAATCACATCTTGCCCACACCCTTTTCTGATAACATCCAAGCCAGGTTTCGACTGGGGTTACACCGATATATCGCCTACCAATATATTGGGTCGGTATTGGCCTTTTCATAAAAATTGGATATCAATGTCGTCCACCTCTGAAATGATGTGATGTGAGGATATGATTTTACTCAACAGCTTCAGGGGTGGAAGTCTGTAATACCTGTCTTAAAGGAAAAATCTAAAACCCTTATACTGTTAAAAAAAACAACTATTGCCAACGTACTTTGCATTTCTGGGTCCATTTTATTGTTTGGCGGTGCATTTTTCTTACTCCCGAGGACAACAGGCCGAACATAGACAATGTGGTGTCACTTTAAGATATTTCCAGTGAGGCTACACAGGAGTTTCATATCAGAAAACCTTTCAGCTATCTAACACATCAGGTAAACATCAGGTTTTGGTGTAAATTACAACACAAAATAACTCCTGGAATGCATTGAAAATCACAGATTGACGATATCTAACAATGTAGAGTTTTAGTGTCCCATGATGGTCTAAATGCTGTTTCAGAGACCCCGGAAATGAATAAAATTCTGAAGGAAACAACGAACGCTTGTAATTCTATATTTTAGGGTAAAGAAATGGTCAAATTTAAAGATATTGAATATCAGCACAAAATATCTGCTATCGGCAGCTTCGGTCCAAACATATCAGCATCTGTATCAGCCGCCAAAAATCCATATCAGTGTTGACATGGGTTCCCACTCTAGGATATAAAGCATAACTTCATCAGATCCTGTGTGTTAGTAAATGTCACATGTACCATGAATCATATTCTGTATGTATAGAGTCAACTGCGGTGTTCAACTGGTAAATTATTCCTTGGCCTTGGAAACAACATTTAGACCCCATGACTCTCAAACTCCCCCTGAAACCAAAGTTTGCAATGTTTGTGCACATGCATTAAGATTAGTTGAGATTAGGATCTGCTGTGCTGAGCGGATACAGGTCGCGCCCTTGTCAGGTCGAGTGGCACAGTCACTGGAAACATGAATCTGAGACTCTGTCTGACATGACCTTTCGCAGAAAGCATAGCCAACAAACAAATAACATTCAAAATGCAAGGTGGAGGGCATTCATATGTGAAGTCAGCGCTGCTTGCTTGCTGTTGAGTGTGTTAGCTTCTTTGGTTAACAAATGGTTTTATAAAGGACTACAATGGCTTTTTAAGAAATTGGCCCATTGGTCAAGTTACCTTTTATATGATAAGAGGATTGGAGGAAAAACAACACCAAGTCTGGATTACTAAAAGCTCTTACGTTAGATAATGCTAGTTGCACGTGCTAACACGCTAGCATGTGAACAGGACAGAGGTATAGAGACATAAGAGATGATTTTGATGGTTCTTCTATCAATTTCCAGAAAGGCCGGTGTGTAAACTGTAAAAAGCTAGCTGTCTGTCTCGAGGGTGTTAGCCATGTTTGTCTAAGTCTAGCAGTTATATTTAGGCTGCAATCAGCCTCCCATTCAAACCCTCGGCTCTGTAATAGGACCCGTTTGAGGAAGTTAATTCACTTGCAGACGAGACAGAATCTGGAGTGGGAGGTCAGCAGACACTTTACTGCGCTGAGAGAGCCTCCTGACGGCATCGCTCCATGATGGTTTACTCGTCTTGTGTGTTTTTTGTGCTAAATGTGTGTGTTTGTGCCTGACTCTGTGTACACAACAAATGTTACTGTTGATTGGAGAGTCGTGTGTCCACTCATAGAGCTGAGACTCTGGGGCAGCAGATCAAAACTACCTGAAAGTGTTGATTTACCTGTGATGGTTTGGTCTTATACACTGATACACAAACACTGGCATGGTGTTGGTTTTTAACACTCCCAGAGTTAAATTAACACCCATGATGTTGCTGTGTGAGTGTGTCTTGTTATGCTACGCGTCAATGTGTACATGTGCGGTAAAAGGGATTTCCTCCTGAGTGGAGGCCTCTTCCAGACAAGCCGTTGGTTTTGCTGCACACACACACTCAACAGAACAGGTCCTATTTGCACTCCAAAATAACCCTTTTTTTTATAAAGCAGTGGCTCCTAAAGGACCTCCAGGGCCCTTTGAGAGGATCCCAGGGGGGTCCACGACAAAATCAAAAATGTTTAATTTCACAAATATTTCCTCACTAGCAGTTAGAGTAAAGAGTAGAAGAATGACTATAGTGATCAAAAACACGTTTCACCCTCCCATCTCCCTCCCTTACAAGTAAAGACGTGTGAAGCCCTGGTATAGAACCGTTAGAAAGGTTTTTATTTTATTTATTTATTTATTTTTACATAAAACCATGCTTTATTTGTGCTACCAAGAACCAGATGTGTTCCAACTGTGTTGATAATTCCCATAAAGCACGGTAGCCATGCTTTTTTGGTTGCTATGCCAACTCTTGTGGTAACTAAGCAGCTAGTTCTGTGCTGATCTTTCTTGCTTTTTGCTGTTTTTTTGGTCTCACCTCTTTATACCACTTTGACAAAAACTTTTCAGACTGTATACAAGCATTGGTAGCCGTTGCAAAAAAGCCATAATACCACTGAGGCTCTTTACTGGGATTCTGGGTACTTTAGTGCTGCTGACGGTACTGTGTCTTGCATCACTTTTGTACCCATAATCATAGTAAAGACCCTCTTGGGTGCTACTGCTATTACAAGGAACACTTTGAGAACGTATGAAATGTATGAAAGGAATACATGTATACACTTTACACCCAGCTCGCCCAGGTTCAAGCACCCACGATGCTGAAGTTCCCTTGAGCAAGACACTGACTCTCTACCAGCTCCAGGGCTGCTGATGACCTCTGACCTCCCTGCAGGGATCAGTAAAGAATCACATATATTATATACATAGTGTTTTACAACCCTTAAAATATTGATGGTTCAATAAAGCACCACTGAACCCACAGAAACCTCCACAGAACCATTTTTTAGTAGAGTGCAGCCACACTGCTCGCTGTGGTGGCGGGTGGCTTGTGATGACTGTTTACTCAACCCCACTCTGACCGAACACTGCTACTATTCATCCCCCGCCAACACACTGAGGAGCCCAGTGGAAAACAGGACGCGCACACACACACACTGTATATGCATGTATCACAGTTTTTTATTTGTATATAGTTTTCAATTTTTATTTCAATTCCAGCTTCGTTTTAGCTGGTATTTACGTACATTTTCCAAGTAGCATTGAGGGAAAATAGCTAACAATTCTCTGTGCGAAATTCTCTCTCTCTCTCTCTCTCTCTCTCTCAAAAAAAAATGATTCCAGCAACTACAAAGAAAAAGGATGAAAAGGAAAAAAAGAACATGTCCATTAAAGACATTGCCAATGAACATATCAGGAACACATGAAACAGTACAGATCGCTGAAAGCGTTTTATTCCATAACTATTCTGTCTGTTCAGTAGGATTCACAATTTCCAAATGGCAGACATCTCATTTGACAATAAAACCCTTAATTTGCAACACACTTATGTAAAGTGGACATAAACATGAGCAGAGATTCTATTACAAAGTAATAATCTTACAAAAGAAATGTTGCATGTCCAAAAAACAGAAATCCTGCAGGAAAACTGAAAACACATAATACATCATTTGGTCAACAGCACCACCTTGTGGGCAGATATTGACCTTGCACCTCTGTACTCTTCTATGGTATCACTGTAAGAGTCCTGTAATATTCTATAGGGACATGTTGTGAGTACAAAGTAACCTTATCATGGTTTATGGTATTTTACCACCTATGGTATCACTATAAGATTATTATTATATTCCTATAGGACTAAAAATTTATAATTATAGTTTATGGTGGCATCATCATATATTATGGTATTATGGCCTTAAATTTTTTTATCGCCTATGGTATTACTATAATATTACCATTTTTTTCATTGAAACCATGACATTTTGGTTTTGTCACTCATCAGACCAAAGCATGTATTTAACTAAGAAATGGATGTCTCTTTTTGCATCTCTTCTTCTAGGCATCTACTGGAGGCTGCACCTCTTCTCCAGTCCTTAGAGCTCGGATGACCCTTGACCTTTCGCACCATCCTGTCACGTCTACTTCTCAGATCTGTCCTCAGTCCCCTCGGCCTGCCGTCCCATTCTCTTAGCTAGATGGACAGAGGACGGGATGGAGGGAGACAGGAGCCAGATGGGAAAGGTGCTGTTGCACTGGCTGAAGACTTGTTATGACAGCAGTGAGCAACCTGGCTGAACGGATTAACACAGTTGAACCTAATATCTGTCCTGGCTCTCTAGCTCCCTCTGCCACATCCCAAAAGTCAAGACCAAACTTGATCTCAGCTTAAGCATGTATGAATAAAACACTTTCCAGGTGTGTCACTGGAACAGAACAGCCAGTGCAAGCAGACCCTAATGAATTCAACAGTGTAGTGATTCAACAGTGTCTGTGGTATCCAATAGTGAGTTTATAGTGACCTTACACCATACTCTTATGGTCTTTATTGTGTCTGATGGCATCACTATAATATTCCTATAATACTCCTATAACGACTTTTTCTATTTGTATAGTTTCTTTCTAAAATGCACTATAGAATTACTATAGCTCATACTGTTTTAAAGAGCTATATGTCATTAAAAACATGAACAAATCCTTTAAAAATCCACTCCATCTTAGCTTTAGAAATGCTGTCACCTGTTTGTTTATTTGTGACAGAGAAGTTTAATATTATTATAACAGACTAATGATCTGTGGCTTTTCACTACTTCACTTCTGGACTTTTGCTTCTGGCAGGCCTTTTTAAAAACACAACAGGTGCAGAGCAGATCAGCACTTGCACCGAATTTAAGAAAGTTAATCAGTAAATCAGATTGGGAGCGTCCACATGCACAGCCATCTCACTTTGAATCATGTCTTCTGCGAAAAGCCACCAGGCCATATGGACCATCTGGTCAACCTGACCACCCTGAAATCACGACTCCTGCTGGCAATAAGAGGATAAGACTTTCTGTTTGTGTGTGTAAGCTGTGTGTGTGTGCTAATCTCTACTGGCGTCACCATGCTGTTTGCTTAGGAGGTCACAGTGCAGACTGAGGTGACAGAGGAAAAGACTGGTGCAAAGCAGAAGCTGCTGCCTGCATGCAGATTGGATGTAAGACAGCTGCAGTATTTCTCAAGTGTCTGTTTTGAGCAGAATAAGGAGAACGATGGCAGTGATGTACCAGCCGCCCTTTTTGGAGAGCAGGGAATTGATGGCGCTGTACGGAGGCGAAGGAGACCCGTACTCTGCCAGAGAGGATGACGGTACCAGCGAGGTGAGGGTTTCAAGGTGTAAGACTCAAGTTTGAACTGCAGCTTTTACACAGCAGAAGATCAAAGCAGACCTCTGTAGGATATTGTGCAGTAAAGGTAATATTTGATTTTGTGGGGAAAAGGCTCAGACTTTCTTTGTGTTTCACTTGTTGCATGTGTTTTTTTTTGTGCTTCACTAGCAAAGGTTTCCGTGCCTACTGACGGTGTAGTGGTCAGATGGTTAAGACCACTACAGTCACCTCTCTTTATCCCCCTCAGCTTTCCTGTCTCAATCAAAGCCAGGTTTGTCTCCTAACTAATGTTCATGACTTTCAACATTTCAGGAGGATGAGCTGGACTCGGAGTGTGGCGAGGAAGGGAGAGGCAGCTCTCTGTCCCTGGAAGTCTATGGTCTGCAGAGGGAAGGAAGGGCGCGTCAAGTCTACTTCTCCAACCAGGAGTACTACTGGAGGCTGGAGGAGCTGAAGAGAGCCCACCTGAGGAACATGGCCGAGCTAGAGAGGATGTACATAGACCAGGGCATGGACAGCCACGGCAAGGAAGAGGACGGAAGTCTCGGAAGAGGGAAGAACGGAGAGGCCAGAGAACCAATCAGGTTTGATATGTCCATTTCATCTATTGGTAACCAGGAATATGGCAAGGCTAGTCACTCAGTCCTCTTCTTCCTTCGAGGGACTTCCACTGAAAGCCTCATAGTTGAAAGATTATTTTTTAACCTGCCTCTACCGCTCCATCCCGCTTCCCTTCATGGCCGAGGAGGATTTAATACTCTAGGTAGCATCAATAAGAGTTCATAGCTTCACTTGGTCCATCAGTTTCATGGCATTAACATTTTGTGCATCCAGTACATGGCAGATATTGTTTATGGGAATATCAATAGGCTGGGCAGAGGACACAAATACTCCCCACAGGGTGGCGCTGTTGACTGTAACATGAACTATTAATTTACAGCCTGCCATCTTATCAAAATCTATGCTGAAAGTTATTACAAGGAATACACTGACTGTAGCCAACTCACTACAACCAGGGTCGGGACGAAGACAGGGACAGAGAGGTTGATGCTGGGCGGTTTATTCATCCAGCCAAAGGCCCAACCACACCCCCGTCTGCCACACTGACATTTTTAATTGAAATTGGGAAGCCGCAAATTTGGTCCTTTGATTTAATGAGGAACGCTCACAATGCTAACAAGACAATTTCAAGAAACTAGTTGACTAATGTAGGAACTTTTAACCCCAACGTGACAAAACCAACAAAATAAAATGCACAATATCAGAATACTTGATATTGATATTGTGCAGTCAATAGGACAAGTGATATGCAAGATAGAAGATGCTATCCATAATAATACTGACCTTCAATACTGTCCATAGGATGGCGCTGTTATATATTATTATCCATAGGGTGGCGCTATTATACATTATTATCCATAGGGTGGCGCTGTTATACATTATTATCCATAGGGTGGCGCTGTTATACATTATTATCCATAGGGTGGCGCTGTTATACATTATTATCCATAGGGTGGCGCTGTTATACATTATCCATAGGGTGGCGCTGTTATACATTATCCATAGGGTGGCGCTGTTATACATTATTATCCATAGGGTGGCGCTATTATACATTATTATCCATAGGGTGGCGCTGTTATACATTATTATCCATAGGGTGGCGCTGTTATACATTATTATCCATAGGGTGGCACTGTTATACATTATTATCCATAGGGTGGCGCTGTTATACATTATTATCCATAGGGTGGCGCTGTTATACATTATTATCCATAGGGTGGCGCTGTTATACATTATTGTCCATAGGGTGGCGCTGTTATACATTATTATCCATAGGGTGGCGCTGTTATACATTATCCATAGGGTAGCACTATGCTATTCTTCCTTAGAAAGAGCAGTGACTGTTTTTATGCGTCATGACAAGTGTTAGTATATAATATCAAGCAGTTCTTTTGTCAGGACAGGAGATCAAATCTGAGGTAATTGTTCTCAGTTTCACTTGTGCAGTTACTGTTTAGCTTCGTAGGCATGTCAGTAGTTCAGATGGACATTAATCCACTGAGTGGGTTAAGAGGTGTCTGTCAGGGCGACAGCTTCATACCCTGAAGACACCCAGCTGTGGTGTGTGACATGCTTTGCTTTTTTTTTTTTTTTTTTTAAATTTGACTTTCCTTCAGTGGTCTTTTTTGCATACTCTTCTGTGACGTCTAATCTCTGCTGTTCAGCCCGGAGGGGGAAGGCGCTGGTTCCAAGCCGGCCAGGAGACTCCAGAGGATCAACTCCCAGGAGGAGCTGGACTTCCATGAGACGTCCAGCGGGTCTGACCAATCAGAGCTCTGTGGAGAGGACAGCACGAGCGAACTGGAGCTGGACTGTCCAACCAGGACCGCTGGCAAGGACAGAACCTTCGGGAGGTAGGAGGCACCTGAGGCACCTGTGTCATGGGCAGGATTCAAACCCACGATGTCAAAAGCACCTGAGATGGTTTCTCTCCTTCATTATCCATTCAGATGAATTGCACTGTACTCTCATTTCATTCTGCTCTACTTTCACTCAGAGACATGCTGCTGAATCCAGAAGGAACGACGGCCCAGAAACCGTTCAGGTTCCAGCCCAAGGCCTCCTGTCCGAAGCCCCAAGGGAAGCTGTCCCGTCAGACCGGGGTCAGGTCCAACTCCAAGGTCACCATTCCTAAGCCCTTCCAGATGATGCTGAGAGAGGAGGAGAGGAAGCGGCGCCGGGTGCGGACGCGCTCGGAGGTGGAGCTGGAAAACACCTTGTTGAGACGGGAGCTGGAGGAGCTCCGAGAATGCCGCAAAAAGTTCCGGGCATCGCCGGCACCGGCCCACATACACCTGCCTCTCTGTGAAGTCATCTGCCGTCACTCCGGTCGGCGCCCCGGTGTAGGCGGTGATCGAGGCAGAAGTAACAATGGTCACTGTGACACCAATGGCAACCAGGCCTCCTCTGCTGCCTCGCTGCAGCCATTCAGCTTCCTGGAGAGAGAAAGGAGAAAGAGGGAGGCAAAGATTGTGGTGGAGCTGAGGAACCTGCCCCCAAAAGAGGGGCGACGGGTGTTCAAGGCTCGGCCCATGCCAAGCTCGGTGTACAGCCCCAGACAGAGCACAAGCCACCGGCCCCAGTCTCTGATCCTCAGCTCTCTGGAGAGGGAGGCCAGGGAGGGCCTCAGTGATACCGACCTGGAGCCAGACAGGTGCCACTCAAAATCGGATATCTCAGCGTGCGACTCCTGGGGCTCCTGGAGGTCTCAGAGATGTCCGTCAGCGAAACCTGTGAAGAAGCAGATAGAGCTGTCCATAGAGAAGGCAAAGGAGAGGGGGTGGTCATACATTGACCTGCTCAAGAGCGACTACATCAGTGTGTGACTGTATATAGTCTGTGTGCCGTGTAGTGCAGTGTGTGTAATACACATGACACATCATAAATGTGCATTTGTAGGTCTTGGCAATGCATTGTGGGTCTGCTCTCAGCAGTAACACACACACACGACTCACTGAGTGTGTGTGCAGGGAGGCATGCTAACCTTTTTTTCAAGGTTTCATAAAGCGTAAACAAAAGAAAAAGTTGAGAGGAAAAGGAATGAATCCATACAACCACAACTGAGTAGAGTGATTCCTTATCTAACAGTGGTGCACAGTAAAAGTACACAAATGGTTTGCTGGTATGTATATGTAGTGATGCACGTTGTTTTTCTAATAAATTTGTCTACGACACTTCAGTGATCTTGATTTGACAGCTTGCGTCACCAGTGCAAGGCTTAAAAACCACAATTTGTTTTAACCTGTGCTCACTACATGTGAACAAAGACCTGTTGTATTCATAGACTGGCACAACACTGCTGGTGTGCCGGGGCGTGTGTAGGACTACTGGCCTTTTCCATATTTCTGCACGAGTACGACTGAGGTGTGACTCATTTTCAGCCTGGAGGTTTCATGCCTCAGACCATCCCACTTCCACAGACTCATGTGATTTTTCGGTGGTCAGGTTGACAAAGAGGGCCAACATGCCTAACAGGTTATTGTTCAATCACCTTCTACCACCTCTATACACACATACCATAAAATACCCTGAATACCCAGAGCCACCCATGTAATTATCTGCTGAGAGGATCATATTGATAGACCTCTTTGCCTCTGGCATTTCGAAGAATATCTCTTCAGATGCCACATATCCGAGAAAAATCTGGCTAAAATGCTCAGAGGGCTTTAAGGATGGTAATACTGTTAGTCCCTCTGTAAAAGGGTTGGCACTCAGAACTCCCTTTTATGATCTAAAAGATTGGTTATAATTTACTCATCCCTCAAAAAACAAAAAAAAACAAAAACATAATGCTAATAGAATGCAGCACATTTACTATATACCGTTTCCTGCTGAATTAGAGAGAAATTGTCAAAACCCTTCTTTAAATCCGCAAAAATATCAAGCGGCAATAAATAAATAAATAAAATGGCCTTAGTGCGTTTTCCCTTTCCTTATACTTAAAGCAACATATCACAAAATGATCCACCCACCTGCTGGTTCACACCCGTAAAGTTTAGTAAAGGTTCCGCCAAACCGGAATCTTTATCGTATGGTGCTTTCAAAATAAATGCGAAATTTAGTCACGGGGTTGGAGGGGTAATAATGTAGTAGAGAACACAACACAGATCAGGCACCAATAAAGTCCATTTAAATCCATCATTTTAGCACAATTATTGCTGCTTGCTATGTAATGGGGCCTCTGGCAGCCAGTACCATAGTTAGGTTAAGATTTAGACCTTTTTAAGAAAATAGAGATCCATCCAAGTTGTTTGTTTTTTTGAGAATTTCTGAAATTTCACAGCCCTGGACTTTGGTGAACCCGTAGGATTTTATTCAGTGGCCCGCTGATGAATTACCAGTCAGCCCCCTATTCATCGTCTTTGGAGCAGATTCAAGCTGTACATTGCAGCTTAGATTTAGTTCTATGGATTCCAACCTTGGGAGAGATACTTGTTCATGTTCAATTATCAATTGAGCTGTCCTTGACCGTAGAAATAGTGACTTGGCCTTTCAGGGAGTATAGTCATGGCTATATGACTATGTATACAGTGAAAAGGACGTTTCGCAACACAGAATTGTATTCAAACTCCTGAAATGCATTCTTAATCTATGCTTTTGTATTTCTCCAAAAAAGGGGATTTTATTTCGAAATAACGTCCGGAAATCAAAACCTAGCTTGTCTAGCTTGATAGATCTTTTCAAAAACCACTGGGCTGAAGAGAAAAACTTGAGATGAAACATTATCCTCAAGCAATCAACATGAGCCGCTGCATTCCGCTGCAAGTCCTCCACTTGGTATTTCTGGGCATATTTAACTGTAAGTAATGTTTTAGTAGTTTACTGAAATCATATTATAGGCTAGAATCGAATAGTGTTTAAATGATTAAATCACGTGGACATGCCGCCGTGTTTGACTTTTACTAGGTAAAAAATTACGTCAGACTCTTTATTGCAGGGCTTTAGCAGACGCTTTTATCCAAAGCGAATTATATAGGCAGGATAGTTAACACTATGTGGGGATCGAACCCACAACCCTCAGTTAGAGTATCTTATTTTTTAGTTACTTTTAGTCAACTGATTGCGTTAGGTTAATCAATTCGCGTTGTCGCGGGCTCGGATAACTGATTACATGTGCGGTGTTGTGTGATTGCCGTCGGAAATGTCGCAATTACTAGTGGAACGCACATGAACGAGCCAACAAAATGCTAAATACGACTGGGAGACACTTTCTATGATCAATAAAAATCAAATTTATTTGGCACTTACACATACATGCAGTGGATTTTTTTTCTTCGCACACCCCTGACTAGACACATTTTTCAGGTCAGAGGACAGCTTAGGCGTCAGCTATCGAACAGCGCAACTGGAGCAGTTTGTTGGTGAGCACCGTAGCTGTGACACCAGTCATTTTTTTCCCCCAATCACCAGCTCACAGCTGGAATGCACCCTACTGATGGTGCGGGTAATCGAGCCAGCGACCCTCCGGTGATGAGTCGGTCTCTAACCGCAAGACCAACCTGCCGCCCCTCGTTGTTATCCTAGTTGCAGAGATGTTACGTTTAGCGGGCGGAGAGCATGGGTTATTATCTGGTATCGTACATTTAAGTTTTAGAAGTGTTCCGAGATCGGGCATTTCCGTGTGCCAATGATTGCAAACGACGGCGTATTTCGGCGTTAGGGCAGCTGTACAATGCCAAAGACACTCACACCCTGCCCAAGCTCAGGTCTCCTGCCCGTTACACAACCTGCAACATTACATTCACCAGTAAACACCATTTGCAACATAAAAGGGACAGAGAACCTGTTAAATACTTACATTCGTCTCAGCTAGCGGTGTTTTGTCAGGTCCCGAGCTTCGAGGCGTGCCGATGCAAAATCACGTGACTAGACTCAAAACCAAAACTGCTTACTTTGCTAAAAGCTTAGACACAATTACTCATCTGTTTGTAACAGACACATGGCAGTCAATCAATGAATCTTTATTTGTTAAACAAATACATCAAGAATCAGCGACATTGCTTGTTTTCAGGAATAGAACAGATCAACTTGTGTGTTGAAATCCAAACTTATAAAAAAGGGGCATCACATAAACACCACCCCCCCCAAAAATCCAGTGAAGGGGTAACGGAGCGCCTGATGCTATCAGCTAATACTCACAACGCTGTCCAAGCCCAGCTACAAGTGTCTTAACAACTCGGTTGAAAAATAGTTTGTGTGTCAATTAAGGGGGGGGGGGGCTTTTATAAGTTGGGCAAGTGTCCCATCGAATTCGCTCCCTGCTGGAACACACCTTTGGTTCCGCTATCCTACCCTTCCTTATAAGGCCTCTGCTTCCTTCTTGGTCTTCTTCAGATGCCGCTCCAATCAGTGCCAGTGCCCAGGGCATAACTTGTGGTGTCACCAAACTTGACAACCAAACCACATACCACCTCTCTGTGGGCCCTACGTCGCCAGACTGCCTCTACAGCTGGGAAGACACCAATGTAAGTTAGATGAGCTGTAATTTGTAAAGCAGTTGGGTCAACAGTTACCTTGTAACTACACAAGGAGTTCAAGACAGTGTCGTTACCTGATCCAGCCTGGAAAAGTGTAATTTTGTCAGCAATTAACTCAATTTACCTATTATCCCTCTAAGAGTACGACAATTTGTTATTTATTATTATTATTATTTTAAAACTGTAAATCAGTTTGTATGTGTTAGTGATCTTGATTTTGAGATGCTGGCTGTCTCATGTTGGAATGAAACTTGAAATCCTCTCTTGCATGTTTTCTTGACGTTAGGGGACTGTGCTGTTGACAGAAGGGGACCACGACACCAACCGGGTGGCGCATCATGACACCCATTCACTGACCGTCCCCGGATGCTTGGACTGGCTGAAGTACAATTTAGACTGTCTCTCCACGGTAATGCATGGTTGCTGCATGAAAAACCACTGCACACTGACCAAAAAAAAAAAGCTCTTCAAATCCACAAATAGAAATGATTTATTTAAACAGTGGAAAAAATAAAAGCAGCACTAGCCTCTCCTGTTAAAAAAAAAAAAAAATGCTGCCACTTAAACTATTCCAGTCCAAATGATATTAGTTACATGTGATGATGGTGCGAAGCCACGCCCATCCCCACAATTGTAAGATTACAGAGTTCTCTTCTCTCATGGGAATCAGACATTGACGTTACAGATATCCTGCGATAACAATTGCATATCAGACATTGTCCTGAAAACTGATGGGGCTAAAGAAGTCATGTGAAAATGCTGTCAAGCTCCAAACATCATGTGTTGTCCTTCTCTCTCCTTCTAGATGGGTATGGCTGTCTGCATTAGTGAGTATCATCAGGTTGTTTTTTTTTTCATTTTATGCAGCTTGTTCTCCCTGGTTGTCGTTCTACTGTTTTCTACCAAATTAATTTGTGTCCTTGCTGTCCAACTACGCATTTTATTTTTTTTCAGGGGAGATAAATGCCTGTTTCACAACTTTCACAACTCTAAAGACTGGGTTTCAGGTCCGGGGTGTTTTTTATTGAACATCTTACCTTTCTTATCTTAATTTTACAGCTAACTGCTCTGCTGAAACTCCTCAGGATGTCGTTCAGAACGGTAGGGAAGACAAACTAAATATCATGAATTGTCTATTGAATGCAGTGTCTCTGTCTCAAAGTTAAAAGGGCGTTCCTTTCGTGCATGACTGCTCTTAATCGTGTTCTGTCATATTCTGGCTGTGTTTCTCTATGGCTACATTTACACTGCAGCTGAAAGTGTTGCAATGTGTCACACATGTGACACAGATTTTCTAAGTGTGAACTGCATTAAGTCATGGAGAGCAACTACACACACACACACACCACAATGAAAAGAAAGTGAACTGCCATATAGACATAGTATGCTCACACACATCGTACACCGTGCGCTCTTCTTCCCCATAGGAAGCATAGGAATTCCCCACAGCACACTGAGAATCAAGAGAGGCTGTGTTTCATGTGTGGTGAATTTCCAATCACAAATTACATTTCCTGACATGCCTGCGTGTATGAATATGTGAATTAAGTATTGGTCCTTTTGAAATAAAATAAGGTGTAGCCTGTGATCGGTCAACTTTCCAACCTTCTGTTCCTCCTCCTCCCTAGCATCGCTTAAACATGCTACACTTGTGATTGCCTGCTCCTCCGGTGCCTTGTTGGCCTCCTTGGGTCTTGTTCTCTACTGCTGCAAAGGTCGAATCCGCAGGTAGAGGCGAAGAAAATTCATCACAGTATATGAAATGTATTGTTCTTATCCAGCATTTTTGAATGATGCACTGTTGTTGTTGTTGTTGTTTGTAGGGCCTATAAAAAGGTTTGTGAGAGGGCTTTTGAGTGTAAGACTAAATCACCTACCGACTCTTATGTGCAAGTGAAGATGACGGAAGAAGGCATTGTGTGAAGAGGATGCACAGAGGGTGGAGGGCTGTGGGTAGAGAGAGGATTTGTTTTACGTTTTGTACTTTTGCTGTGTTTGTACTTTTGCCATCATGACGTGTGGCAACCTTGTAACAGTTTTGATGGTTTTCATGGCTTCAGTTGAAGGACTACGTGGTCCTCTATGGGGCGAGGAAATTCTCTCGCTGCTTGGGCTTATGAAACCTTTTCAAAACCAGATACAAGGTTTTCACGCATCAGCGACGACATGTTTTTAACTTGCCTACACCTGCAAACTATATTTAAGCTCTTTATATTTTTCACTTTTATATATCCTTTATGCCCATGATATGTCTATGATAGTAGTTTCCTGGTGGAGATATGCCACTTTTCAACTCTTCAGGTTCTATAAGCTATTTGATCAGCCTTCTGACATGTTGTGTCAGCAGTGTATGCTAACGCTAGGCTTATTCAGCAGTGTATGCTAGTGTTTCCTGTCCTGGATGGTACAAGGTAATGTTGCATCATCTGCACAATGCACTCAATTATGGACACACGGGGGTGAGACTGCAACACAGTGATCCAAGAGCTTGTTTGCCATAAACAAGCTCTGTGTGTTCTTTTAAACTAGTACCCATCCAGTAAAACCCTTCGCTGCGGACTTGATTTCTCATAAGCTATGTGTCATAGAAAAGTACTTCCTCTTTTAAGCAACAGGAGGGCCCCTTCTCCTCTTTCCGATTCCGTTCATGTTCACCAAAGCAGTAGCTCGATTCAGTAGCAAGGTCTTGCTAGACTAACGATACAAAAGAAAATGTTGATACATTCCCAGTAGTGATAATAGTAGCACAACAGATCACCGTCACATCTGAGACTGTGTTTTGGTAAAATGAATTCCTCATGAACTTTATGAGTCAGTAAAAAGATGATTCCTTAAAGCTGTGGAAGCCTTTGAGGCTCTTTCTGCTGCACCAGGGAGTGCACTTTGAGTAACGAGGCCCTGATCATGATCCACATTTTGAGTTAATGTGAGCTGAAGCTGTGGAAGCCAAGGGACACCAGGGAGTGCCCTGTTAGTGCCCAGCGGCCTCTTCTGGTTTTTTTTTTTTTTTTTTTGCTTAAGCTCAGCTGAATAGAAAAATATAGATACATAAATACCTCTTCTATCTAATCTTCCATAATATTAACTATAAGCTGCCTAGTGCAGATACAGACTAGGCTAAAATATATTTATTTTATATTGATTTTGTCTTATTACATTACTATATTAGATATATGTATATATTCATACTGAATACTATATCATATTAATAAAATGTCAAATGAAAGGTCAGTTGATAATTGTATATATAGTTAATAGTTTTATAATGCTATAATATTTAATATATAAAAATGTTAAAAAATATTCTATATATCATACGTCTATCATGTCAAATCTGTCTATCCCTTTTGATTTTTTAATTATTTTGTTTGTCACAAAATGTTATCAGTTGAGAAAGTTTGTTTTTTATTTGAAAGCAGGTGTGTTATACAGTCATGATTGAAAGTTTGTGAACTTCTTGTGTAATTATAGAAAGTATTTACCATGCAATTCTTATTTAATCAAAACTAGCCTTTTGTTAACTGAAATGAATGATCTATATTCACCAATCGAATATGTTTTTAGAGGAAATTGTGCACATACTAAAATAAAAAGTTGAAAAGAAATTACACGGGTGCAAAAGTAAGTGAACCTCCTCTTGCGTTAGTTAAATCAAGTAGCTAAGTAGAATCAGGTGGGTAAATTATTGGGTTAACCAAGCAAAAGGTCAGATCTTTGGGGAGTTTGTGTGGCACTCCTGTAAATACAGAAGAGAAACCAGAGGGGTGTTCCACAAAGCAAGTTTACCACCATAGCCAGGCTTATTTCACTTAGTCTGGCTCATTTTCAGGTTTATTTGGTTCCACAAAGCAAGCTCAACATAGTTCAAGCTGAGTTACTATGGCAACTTATGCTTCAAAACTAGCTTCATCTGTATTCCCGTGCCACTGATCTGACTGGAACGCAGTGTTTTTCAAACAAAGTTCCGTCATCCTAACGTTCAACGCCATTAGTACCCTACACTCTCAGACATAAAATGTAAAGTTAATAGAAAATAAAGTAGGCTGTATCGGGGATACAGTCACGGTTCAGAGCGTTGTTAGGCAACCCCATTTAACCACAAGGGATCCAGCAAGACCTCAAGTGCCGTATTGCTTTTAGAAAACTGTTACTTATAGAAAAGAGTTATTTGATGACAGTATTTTTATTTTCTAAATTATTTTTATTTAGCAAATTCATTGAAATAAAGTATCTTGTGAATATATGTCAAAATGTTTCCATGGTTGCTAAGAGATGCATTAACTGTTACTGTATGGCATTTACAGTCACAGTAGAACACGTTTTCAGTCAATCAATTTCCAAGATGGAAACAACCAGTTTCATAAAAATATATAGATTTACAAATGAGAGCGTTTAACACAACAGAAAATATCACCAAAAATGTTAACTAGTAAAAAAAACAACCCAAGAATAACATCCAGAGATCTACAAGCCTCCACTGCTCCTTCAGGTGTCATTGTGCATCCGTCAACAACAAGAACACTCATCACCCAATAGAAATGACTGAAATGAAAATGAAGATATATCGTTGACGAGGCAAACGAGCGGAAGAAATCTACGTATGCGGAGATGGCAGCGGAGGCAGAACAGCGAGGTTGGAGGGCTCGGGTACGGCCGGTAGAAGTTGGCTGTTGTGGTTTTGTGACCAAAGTCTGTGCTTGCACTCCTAAGCGAGTTGGGCATTCGCGGACGGAGCTTGAAACTTGCAGTTAGGAATATGGTGCAAG
>OOFE01046544.1:0-10319 GCA_900323365.1 Monocentris japonica
CAGCGTGGTAGAAGCTGTAGTACTCTAGAGCTTGCCTTGCCCTGGCCAGCCTCAGCCTGTATGACACAACACAAAATGACACAACATGAACGAACACGACATGACATACAAGGATATTTACCTAAATATATCAAATACATATATATTGAATATAGCAACCATCAGTCAATACAAGGTGAGAGAGCACCTTGGCATTGGAGGTTAAGTGTCTGATGATGACTGACCTAAATTTGGCTCCTGATTCCCATCTCTTGCAATGCGGGAAAAATAGCTTCCATTCTTAGACAAGTTTATTCCAGTTCCAAGCATGTGGAAGCAACCACTAAACCAACCACGAAAGAACTCAAGGGGTCGCTAAAGTCATCAAATTTCAAATTCTGCTAGTAGCAGCTTTAAATAGTCAAAATGGCAGACAGTGTGTCAAGATCATATAGAAGCATATTGCATTCACCTCCAAAAAAAAAAAAAAAAAAGATATCTAATCTCATAATTACGAGATCTTTCTTGTTATTATGAGGAATGAATCACAAGGCTGACATCTAGGGGAAACCAAAATCTGTTTCTAACCCCATAAATAATGTCAATATACACATTTTTCACTTCAACTATGTAGAGTAACATATTTTAACATCAGTTAAATTATGTTATAAATCAATAATCATGACATAGATAGTCACCATAGTCTTATCAGTGTTGTCAGTCCAACACTGGTTGTTCATTTGGGACTAATTACAGACAGTGGACACACACCCAAAACCTAGCAAGGTGCAGACTCACGGAAAATGAGTCCATAACAAAGGAAAAGAAAGTCTTAACCTCCTTGCTGTATTTTTTTAGTGTGCCTTCTCAGGGTCAATAATCGACTATTTGGGTCACTGATGCAACACCTGATTTATGACAGAGGACATCTGTCATATTGGTGACCCATAATAACATAACTCTGGAGAGGATGTCACACATTTGCAGCTGTGAGCATGACAATATGACATAACTGACATACGTTGATGAGGGAATAAGAACCCAGGTTATCAGCCATCCGGGACAGCATGAAATCTGCATTGGGCCAGGGCCAAGTAGACATTCCCTTTGACCCAAAAGAGTTGTTAAGAGTTGTAGTTTGCCCAGGGAATAAACATTTAGTGCTTGAAAAGCTTCTGCCAGTTTGCTCACAGCAACATTTTTGGCCCCTGATTTGAGATAAAAAACCTAATTGGGCCAGGCTGGGACCAATGCTATCTAGCAGTGCTCCAGTCCAAAATGATTTAGCCCTCAGTAAAGTGTCACAAACTGGAGATGGAGGGCACAGTAGTACAGTATTATTTTAGCATGACATGCTGCCTTCAAAATGGTAGCAATAGAGATATTTCCTAAATGTTGATAAAGGTGGGAAAATAGTAATTTCCTGAAGTCAATCTGGTATAAATTCATCAATTAATGTGAGTGGAAAACACCAGTCACAGTAGCATGAGGCTCTTTCACAGTCCCTGAGCGACCTGCTGTAACACGTTGACTGGGCATTGTGCAACGGGTCCAACACTACACCGGAGTTAATCAGATAGGATATCCACCTAAAAGTATTTGTTGTAGAAGAGCCTTATTAACAGATTATTGGTCTAACAGTGTTACGTTACACTACATTCTTTAACATCACATTTAATAATTGAATTGAGAGGCAAGTATGTTTTGGCATCCACTATTGGACTAAAATACAAAATCAGGCATCAATATATTGGCCAAACTGCATCTACCTTGAACACTGTCAACACAGCAACGTCTTATCTGCCCACCAAAAGTAAAGAGACAAACATGCCAGAGACATCAGTTGGGAGAAACAAAAAATGGCCTCAGATGCTCCGTCCTCACTCCATGATGCAGGTCATCCAGAAGGGTAAGCATGAAAACTTTTAGACAGTGTTACATGAATGAATCTCCCAGCCTCACAGATCTCAGTTCCACGTGGTACCCACCCATGCCGTACCCACCACAAAACATAGTGACAGGACTGAGAGAGCCTCCCGCTACTGTGACTAGCATTTTCCACTCACATTAACCAGGAAATGTACACATTAGCCAGATTTACCAAAACGCAGAACTGGCTTTTTTGGCACATTTTTGCTATTCTTGATTGTTGATATTGAGAAACTTTGTATTTGTGTATGTATGTGATGAAATGATCAATATCAAAAGCTCTCAACTTAATTGTAGTAAGATGTACTGACCTATGTCTCAGCTGAAGGAGTCTGTACAACAGCAGCAAGATCACAGCTCCAGCCACTGTCACCAGGAGCACGGCCACCCTTACATCCAAGCTCCAGCATGGTCCAAGGGAGCTGCAAGGCCTGGTGGGGTTTGGCATCTGCGGCAGGAGGGGTCCCTCCATGCCCCTCTTAGGATTAATGACACCCTGGGCCAGGACAGGCTGGATGGTGTCCAGCAGGATTGGGTCTTGGTTCCTGAGTAAGGCAAACTCAGGCTGGGGTGGGATTTGGAGAGAGGTGCTGCTGGTGACCTGACGATCAGCCTGCATTGCTGCCAGGTTTAATCCTAGACACTGGGGTTGGTGTTGCTGGATGCAAATAAATGCCCCATATTGTGTAGACAAGCATGAACAGGCGTCACCTGCTTCTGATGGCTTTAACTGTCTGATGCCCTGTAAGATAAAGATGATAATTTTGTTTTAATGTCTCAAGATGAAGCTTGAAGGAGATTCCAACATCAAATAAACAAGGAAGACAAACTTTCTGGCATTTTTTTTTCATCTTTTACATAAGCAAAGTTCCCAATTTGTTTCAAGTGACATTGTAAAGAAGTGGATTGATTTCAATATATTGCCACTAAAATTCAAGTGAAATATTGAACCTGGTCAGATTTTTAAACATTTGAACAAAAATACGATTTTAAGACTGAATACAAGTTTAAATGGCTTGTTAAAATGGCTATTTTGCGTACAAATAGAGGGAATAAACTGCATGTATGACTTTCAGTTCACAAACAAAAGCTTTGATTAATATCTTGAAAATGAATCTCACTTAATGTTTGTTGGAAAATTGAACCAAAAGCTTGCAACTTACTTTATTCCAATTTAACTGATGCCTGATATGCAGTTGAATCCGCAAGAGAAAATGAATACAACAGTATTTTAGCATAAGACTCTGTAGCTTTCCAGGACCAAATGAACAATTCCAAGCATGCACCAATGGGAGGAAGTCAGTGAAAAAAGCAGGAAACAGTTCACTTCCCTAATACAAATTACAGACATCTGATTGGAGAGTACTCCGTATCGCTATGGTTACAGGAAACTGGTCAAGGATGTCTTTGCTGGGAGTCTGCTTTTTTAAGGACTTCAGGGTTGAGAATGGGCCTGAACGAAACACTCCACTCTCGCACACACCCACAAGCACACACATATGCCCACATACACACACACACACAGGCACACACAAATGCAAGCACACGATGCATGCACACACTCACAGGACAATAGCTTGCACAGTCTCTACTGAGTGTAGTTATTATTCTGCAAGTGCTTCAGCCAAGCACAAATCCTTCCTATAAATATCATTACACACCCTCTATCCTTTAGGATAAAAAACAGATTAAGCCTCTTATCACACGTCATAAGAGCTGCTAATATGATGAAAGCCAAAAACTTCAAACACAAAGACAAGTCCAGTGGTGCAGGGGTTTACAAGGCTTTTTAACTGTGATAAATAAGGGAACAAAACACCAAATAGAGCAGTAGTATCACATATACACAGTCTGACCTTAAGATTGGAGATTAGGCTTTATCTGCAAAAGGGTCCCCTGCAGATGAAATTGAACAAAAGCAGTTTCAAAGTGAAAGAGAAATGGCTGACTCCGTGCCACTGAAACACCCTACATTAGTCACCACTGTGCCAGTATGGGTCAACAGAGGCAGAGAGAAGGTGGCCACTGTGAAAGGCAGGGTGCTATCTGATTGAGCCAGGGAACGAATAAATGACATCGGCACAGAAAAGGCCTGCTCAGACGTACGTCCAGCTCTCATTTATCTGTCTAATAAGTTTTGATGCTGGGCCAAGCCGAGGGAGAAACTCTTACCTCTCACTCAATATCCCTGCCTGGCACCCTAACAACACACTGATATTGGAGAAGAGAGTAATATTAAAAAGATCTCTTATCAGAGGCTGCATTGTAGTTCAGGGGGGTGGTGATATACCCAAAGAACCAGTGAGAGGCTCAGGAGCTGGATTGTTTCTTGAAATCATGAAGGCCACAATGGAAATAGGTCTCTGACTTCATTATGGCATCTTCAATGAGTTTATTTATTCTTGGTGTGTTTTTAACGACATCAAATGAATCTGATCAAATACAATTTTTGTTCAGGTTGGGGTGATCTACTTGAGGAACCTGTGTGAGTGTTTCAAGGCACCACAAAGAAAAAAAAACAGCACATATCACAGACAATGGAACATGAACGTATACAGTTTGTGAACCCATTTGAATTACCTGCATTCCTGTATAAATGGCTCCCAATATCTGGTCTGACCTTCATGATCTGATCTTCTTGCTTTTACGTGTCTTTATTGAACATATTGTTCAAACCTTAACAGCTTGGATTAGAAAAAGTATGTGAACCATGTGATTTAATAACTTGTGGAACCTCCTTTAGCTGCAATAACCTCAACCAAACGTTTCCTGTAGTTGCTGATCAGACCTGCACAACGGTTAGGAGATATTTTGGACCATTCCTCGTTCCTGTTTCAGTTCATTGATATTTTTGTCTCATCTGTCCACAGAACATTGTTCCAGCAGCTTTGTGGAACATCCAGGAGGTCTTGTGGTTTTGTGGAGAGCAGTGGTTTTCTCCTTGGTATCCTCCCATTAACACCACTCTTGTTTAATGTTTTTGTTGATCCGTGGACATAGATGCTAGAAAGTCCAAGAGATGCCTGCAGATCTTTGGCTGCTACATTTGGGTTCTTTGTCACCTCCTTGACGATTATGCAGCTCTTGCTGTGATCTTTGCTGGACGCCCACTCTTAGGAGAGGAGCAATGGCACTGAATTTTCTCCATTTGTATACAATCTGTCTGACTGTAGACTGATGGAGGCCCAAGTCTTTGGAAATGCTTTTGTAGCCTTTTCCAGCCTTATGAGCCTCAACAACTCTTCTCCAGACCTCTGACATTTCTTTTGACCGAGGCATATTCTACTTCATCAGATCTCTTTCTTTGGAGAGCAGACTCTGTTGGTAACCAAACTTGTGGTGTTTTTATTTGACAGGACATCTCTGACCCACACCTGTATGTCATCTCATTGATTGGATCACCTGACTTCAATTACCCCCTTTCATAGAAGTCATTATCCCAGAGGTTCACATGCTTTTTCCAGCTTAGGCTGTTAACGTACATGTTCAATAAAAACATGTACTTTTTTTGTCAAATCGCGTTGTGTTTATCTATTGTTATGACTTAGATGAGAGCAGGAATGCAAGAATGCAGACAAATTAAAAGGGTTCACAAAGTTTTCCTCGCAACTGTATCTGTGGAGTCATATTGCTGTTGTCAGGCGAAAACCTTGTAACTCCAATTTTTGGAGATTTTCATTTTTTCACTTCAGTTGAAGGATTACATGATCCTGTATGGGTTGAGGAAATTCTACAACTTCTTCAGCTTACCAAAGCATTGTCATCAAGCTAAAAAACAAAGCTGTTTTTCTTAGTTCCTGAAAAGAAAAGACATTTTGGAGATAGGAGGTTTTCACCCGACAGTGAGGATATTGTCTAGTCCACTGTATTCTCTGTCTGTACTGTCCCTACAGCAGTGGAGCTCATATGCCCTATTGTCCTTGTAACAACTGTCAGTATATGCTGTGCACTCTTAAAACAATGTGTCATGTTTAATACTTATTTATAAGTAGTTTTTTAGTATTTAGTTTTTAGGCCTTTGTTTTTTGTATTTTGTATTTTGTACCTTGCCTTTGTATTTTGTACATTATTGTGATACTGTTATGCTGCTGCAACCTCAGAATTTCCAATCAATAAAGTATCTATCTATCTATCTATCTATCTATCTATCTATCTATCTATCTATCTATCTATCTGTCTGTCTGTCTGTCTTAAAGTATTGAGAGTCCACTGTGTAAACAATTTTCATTATTTTACAAATACTCTGTCCAGAGATTTTCTTCACATATTTGTATGCTTAGTTTGGTACATATGTTGGTACATCAGATTTGTGTTAATATTAATGTTAATAACATGTTATTAACACATGTAACATATATATATGGTCCTTTGGATAGTTGTCCATGATATGTCTTGCAAAGAGCCTTTACATTGTATCTAACATTTCAGTACGTACTGTTTTACCAGGTAAGTTGACTATATGCCTCTGCACCAATATCACCAAGACAAAATCCTATATATGTTTTGTACTTGGAATTTGAAGTGATCAGTTAATGATCCAAGGATGAAAATCTATTCACGAGTCCCTCATGTGAAGAGCTAACACACCACACCACCCAGTCTGGAGCCGTAGCTCTGAAAGGCTGACGGAGGGAATGAACGGTTGAAGTAGGAGTTTGGTGATTGGCCTACTTCCCGTGTCTGTGCCTAAAAACTTATAGCAAGCAGTTAAGAGCTCTTGGACTGGCCATCCACCTAACCTACACTGTTGAATGTGAGACAGTTCATCACATCCTGTTCACTGCAACTAGCTTATAATGTCTTTAAGTATGAGAGAGGCTTGAAAAGAAAAAGACAAAAAGAGAGAGTTTGTGTTTGTGACTGTATTTGTATTTGTGCGTGTGTGTGTGTGTGTGTGTTTCCCTTAAAAAAGAGATAAGCAAAGTGTAAATTAATGTTTAGCTTTGCAACCATGAAGTTTGTGCTCATAGCAAATGTTCCTTTTAATTAATTTATCCCTATGAAAGTTGATCAGGGACACATAAATAAACATTATAAAAAAACATATCATAAGGTAACAGGATAATTGTGATAACTCTGACGGGCTCATTCACTTTAAATGAGTATAGCTAACAGTGCATAGTAAAAAATGATTTAAATGCACAGTTACTGCTTTGTGAGAAACCAAACAATTACCATTCGATCCACTCCAATAACGTAATGCTTTTCTTGTTGTTAGTTAGCAGAAATAAGCCAGCCATATCTTATATAAATCACTCCTGTTGTTCCGTTCACAAAAACAATCAGAAATAAATGTTGTCAAGATGAAAAATTGTGTAAATTTGTGGAGTGTTAAGTTTTTGAACACATCTGACATAAGTGAAATGAACTGAGTTGAAAACCTCAGCTTTCTACAACGCTTGGTAAAATGTGCATTCAGTCCATTAAAGAAGGAATCCGATTTTTCCGATGGTGAGGACCACAGCTGCGTCTATATTTGATGTGATTTGTTGGTTCTGCTAACCACTTTCAGCAGCTGGACTAAACATTTAGCTCTTTCATCCACTACATATAATCTCCTGCTCTCTCTCTTATATTTGAGTATATGGAGAGGTGGATGTGATTTAGGGTGCAGAGGAAGGTAAGCCATCTGTGGGTACTCAGACAGCCTTTGAGTTTCATATTAACCACACTTATAATAATGCAGACACATACACACACACACAGGTATATCATTTTTCAATAGATATATTAGAAACTGTACGCCACTCTGGAGTTAATTTATAATAAAGCCTTTTTTGCATTTATATCCTTAGCAGCTTGCACATAATTGCAATCACAGAAAAATGTTTTTATATGGAAATGGCCTCTCACTCCTCTCCTTCAAATTCCCTGTGGGAAGATCAAGCCTGATCAAACTAGACAACCACAAGAGGGTGACATGTCCCATAAGAGCCCTTCATGTAAACTCCAGAAAACCATCAAATAGTATCTAGCCTAGCAAGCTGTAATGACTGCTGCAAGAGCAACAACACTATGCACTGAGTTTTAACTGTAAATGATAAGGGATAGCCTATAGATAGACTCCAGTCCAAACAGTCTCTGGATCTGACCACACAGTTCCTCCCACATTGCCCAACTCTCGATGCACACACAATTAAAATCAACCAAACAATTTATGGTAAGCAAGGTAGCGTTAAGGAGAAGAGACAGTGGTGCAGGGTTATTATTCTTCACCTATGCCATACAGGTCGTGGTCTTGCTTCTTCATGTCTCTAGTACACAATATGCACACCTGCAATTCTTTCATTAAAGAGGTTGAAAGGCATCGACAGCCATAAGTGGCACCTCTGGACCAGGTAGGGTTCAATTTCTTGCTCAAGGTCATCTCAAAAGTGATGGACTCAGTGGCTGCTGCAGGGACTGAACCCTTGACTTTGCTGCAGAGAGCCCTATTGGAGCGTCTCTGCAACCACCAGACTAACCTTACACTTGTTAACGAGGTGAGGGCGTCTCACTTTGCTCATTGTAACAGTCCAACACCTCACAGTCCGCACATTACCTTTTGACACCACATCTGTCAGTCAGTCAGTCTGTGGCCTGGTGGCTATCTGTGCTCCCACATGTGTGTCCGTGGCCTCGAGCCTTGTGCTGTCAGATTGGCTTTCCACGGCGGACAGCACAAGGTCATCAGATGATAACCCTTGGCCAGGGCTGCCCTACGGTCGCGCAGCTGTCCACATTCATTCTCATTCAGCCGTCATCCTGCACTCACCAGCCAATGGGGGTGGCACCGCTCTGCTCCAAACTGCAGCCCTGATCTGTGCACAGACACGCGTGCACACACATGCACACACACTCATATACACTCACAGACACAAACACACCCACACTCTCACACATGCACACACACACAAACAGACAGATATGCGTATGCGTAGGGACAACAGTATTTTCTCTTCTCATACCACCCTTTCTACTCTCCTCAAAAATACATACAAACTAAAAAGCTTGTTCAAACATGGTCTTATCAACTTTATTAACCTTTGTATAACTCTTTTATATCATCACGCCTTGACTAATGTAATGCTGTGTTCTCCTGTCTTGACTGACAAGCCATGTAATGGCTCCAAATTGTGCAGAATTCTGCTGCTAGGTTCGGAAGATTAAACATACGTGGTGGGATCATGTTTCCCCTGTTTGGTACTGCATGAGTAAAGCAGCACTAATAAATATTGGCAAAGGACAAGACGCTTTAACCTTCAACGATTAATTAACCATGTCATAACTGATTCAAACGATGAAGGTATGCTCAGCTGTTTCAGCACGGTTGTAAAAACTCTAATATTGTATGCTTTAGGTCTTTGCCCTGCGTTATGTCCATGCCAACACAACGGTGGAGAGTCTTTCGATGAACAATGAGCTATGATTTCCCCCCTGAACACAACACAGAGGGTGAGAGTGAATAGAGACTTGATAGACAAGTAGAGAACGAAAGAGCACCATTTAGGACACTTGATGGCAATCATCACATGGCTTGGATGGAAATTGGTGCGGCTGTTTGATGTGTCTCCGCATCGGGGAGAAATGCTGAGCACCACTTAAGAGCTTAGCCTCCCAGCCCTTTACGCACATAGAATGCTATATGAACACAAACACACTGACTGTTGTATATGTTCACATCCTCCTAAGACCTCTGTAGGGGACATGAGGCTCTGGTGTTAATTTCAAGAATCATGCTGAAACTTGTACTCCGTAGAGGACATCCTGGGCTTTTCAGTGATATCACATTTGTTGGGGTGTAACCATGACAACACATGCCCTGTCTCTTCAAAATAGCGGCCATCCCAACCAGCATGCGGATATGCAGCTACGATTGAGTTTGATTTCAGAAAATATTAATCCTCTATGACACTGTTTGTCAATGTCCTGTGTGGTGGACAATAGGACTTGCTAACTTACTTTTTTATTTTATTTGTATGATATTTTAGGAGACAGAGAACTGACTAAATCAGAGAAATGTTTGCTCAAAATAGTTGAGGGAGGCTCAGACAAAGAGGCTGTCAGATGATGAGGATGAAGTGGGACAGGTTGCAGTAGAGGATGCTGAGAGTTCAGAGGAGGAGGAGGCATCAGCTGAGGATGAGCAAGAGGAAAACGACAACAAATGATGACCCCAAACATAAACCATTTTGGGCCAGAAGCATCTGCATGTTAGCATCTGCATTTTCTGAACTGATGTCCACTACAGGGGACGTCCGATAAAAAAAAGAAAACATTTTGAAAACATTTTTTTTTTCATCCAATAGACTTGAATAATATCAAAAAAATTTAAACCTTTTTTCTGCCAGGTCTCAGGAGCATATAGAGCCCTTCCCCTCCCCAACCCAACCCCACAACACACACACACACACACACACACACTATGTCTG
>OOFE01046544.1:10339-25494 GCA_900323365.1 Monocentris japonica
TCATGCATCTAGCTGCTTGACCTCTATGATTTGTTGAAAAGTAGGCATACAGAGAAGATGCTTGCTCTCGCCCTGATAGATATTCATTTCATCAGTGATAAAAAAGACACCCTCCTAGTTACCCTCTACATTAGTCACTATGTGTGTGTGTGTCTGTGTGTGTGTCTGAATATGTGTGTCTGCTTGTATGCATAAATGTGTATGTGGGTGTACAAGTATGTGTTGAGAAAGACAGAGAGAAATTCCTCAAGTATCTATAGACATCACCTGAGAATACAATACAATTTTCACCTCATGAAGACTCTAAATCCCTCTGTGCCCAATAGGGGATAATATCTTAAACTCCTAAGACCTTCACTAAGACCCTCTCACAAAGAAAGGTTTTGTGTCTAGCAAGTACAGATACTGTTCAGTCCCACAGCTCCTAGCTAGGTGTGCAGCATCAACTGTTACTGTAGTTTAAGTTACTACAGCCCTGGAATAATCAGGATAACCGCATCACTCACCCAATGTATTGTTAAGAAGAATAAATCCATTCTACTATATTGCTAGTAGGTCGGCTGTAACATGACCGAGCCTCACTCAGCGCCGTTTGGTGTTACCTGGGAACTATGGAGGGAAAACTCAACAACTGTACTATATATACAAATTGATTTGAAATATATACAAATAATATATATCTATAATTATTTTTATATATTTTTTCAAATCAATTTGATAGTGCAGTGATAAGTGTCTGGTGACTGACTGACCTGAATTCGGCTCCTGATGGCCATGTCTTGTGCTTTGCAAAAGGAATACACACACTAGCTGAACATATATAAAGATAATTAAAGTTTAACAAAACTCTGGTGCTGGCCATTCCCTCTTAATAATGGTGAGAGGTCTTCTGCAATTATCAGCTGAAATTAACATTACCAAGCTCTGCTACATTACCAGCCGTTTGACGAACCAAGCTAGCTATGACTAAAGTTGTTTTGTTTCAACATGCACTGTGTTGTAATTTAGCTCAATTAGTAACTGTAAAAAATGCTTCTGGATGCACAGGAGCTGAGAGACATTCCACAAGGTGTATTACTTTAAATGCTGCAAGCCTTACAAGCCTTAAAACTTAATCAATTGTTCAAGGAGAGGTACCAATCAAGACCAAAACAAGTTGTGATGAGTTAACTGAAGCGAACGTGAAACTGCCTGTAAAAATGAGGGGATTATTGAAAATGTATTAACTACAAATCTAACTGTTCAAAGAAAATTTCATTTTGAGATTCATATACCTAAATAATATGAAAATATGAATCCCTAACATAGGGACCCTTTAAGATGGTTGACATTGAGAAACATAAGCTAGTGCACTAAGAAAGCAGCAACAAGCACAAAAACACACATTTTTTTCTTGATTGAGGATTGCTACACAAGCTTCTGTTTCCTAAAAGCATAATATGTACATCAAAATGTAAACGTTTCCACATTCTCCAGTTAAATTTCCCCTGGGTTCATCTTAATCTTTATATAGAACATTCTATAAAAAATTATCTTTAGAGAGGTGCCAGTCCACTCTTACAATCCACAGTGTAGGATTGAACATTATTTTGAATGTGTGTGTGTGTGTGTGTGTGTGTGTGCTGGATGGAATTGTGTGAATGCGTGTATATGTATGTGAGAAAACTGTGTGCGTATAGGTGTATGTGGGTGTTTTGGAGGCTTGTTTGAAACTTCCTCAGAGAGGAAGGGTGGATGGTTATTTTAGGAGCTGTTTCACGCCTCATGATTTAAAGTGGACGTTAGTGTCAGGCTTGGTTTGTCCTGAGTGCAGGGATGAGACGTGGGTTAAAAGCCTTTCATTAAGCCCTAACCAAACGCTTAATAAGCCCTCTGCACTCATCATGCGACAGTTTAATCAACTTCATAATTTCCAGGCTGCTTTCCAGATGAATGACGTAGACGTGGAGGTCAGAGTTTGAATTCTTGTCAAGGTGCCCTTGTACAGCTTTCCTGGTGTGCACTGGGTCTGCCTTCATTTTTACTCGTCTAACGGACAAGATTCCCCAGCCCTGAAAAGTTAAGGAAAATGATGCTTGTATAAAAATGTTTAGAAATGCAATTTTTTGTTTTTGTTCATTTATACTTACAAGTTTAACATCACTTCTATGTTTGTTCTACTTCATTTCACATAATGACCTTTGAGAGTCTTCCTTCTGCAGCTCAGACTCCTGGTGAAGGACTCCCTGAACCCCCTCCACTTTGCAGAGCAGGCCCTCACAAGCATGTGTCACAAGGTGACGGCAAATGGCAACATTCTCGGTACAAAGGGGAAGAAAACTTTAGAAAACTTGCTTTACACAGCAAAGAAACATACAGCTTTAACTTAACTAGTGATGTGCCTATTGTGGGTGTGGACTATTGGGACCCTTGCAAATGTTTGCAGTGGATTGTGGTGTTTGTTTGCCCTGTGCCACACATGAAAGTCATGTGGGAGATTGATATATTCCACACCTGAAACTCATTGTGTTTGATTGGAGGTGGAGGATACTTAAGCTGTCTTTCAGAGCTGGCAGATTCTTCCAGCTTGGGACCAGACAGGACTCACACTCCCCGGCCGTACTAGGAACTGGAACCTAACCAGGCTTGCCAAAAGAGGAAAGAACAGGAACCCCCAACCAAGGAAACCCTTGCACTGAATGCAGGAACAGCAAAGTAACCAATGTTTGTGAGTTCTCTCCCCCTACCAAAATCTAGAAGCATGCCATGGAGCCCCAGGGCAGAAGAGCTGCTCCACGAGGGTTCACCACCACCTCTTTCACACGAAACAACTGGGCACTGTATTACATTCCTGCCCTGGTGTGGCGGAGGTGGAGGTGAGACAGTTAATGCCCATCAGCAATCAGCAAAGCTCCCTATTTGAGCCCTGTCAACACACAGATTTTAATTGGTAGGTTATGGGTGGAGCTCAGCAGATGCAAGGTAGAGTCAGAAAAAAAGGCAGGTAACAGTAGGATGTGTGCTGGGCTTGGTCTACCCAAATCTAGATATGAAAGACAGCAAAAATGTGGCAGCAGTGTGCTGTGGAGCTGACGACCACTAGTGGCCAGATGGACACAGGAGGGCTAATGTTAGCTTACTGACACTTGGCTGATCGCTTCATGTTAGATACCTACAAGCTACAGCTAAACACAAAATTGCTTTTCAAATGCTTGACATCTAGCAGAGCACAATGTCTTTGCAAGATAGTGAGTTAGTTAAGTATGGTCTTTTCAGATTCATCTTCCCATTTGTTTGGGCTGATGAACATTAAAGAAATCCTCCACATAAATGTCTATAGTTTCACTTACATTTCAGAATGTGTTTAAAAATGAGATTTTGCACCCATTTTACTAATTTCTTTCTATTGGGATAGCTGGAAAGTTGAAAGCAATAAGGCATAGGGGACACTCTGGCAGACTTGATCCTAGTTCCAGGAAGAGGTACCTATTGCTCCCACATCTTAAGCACTAAGTTATCTCTGGGCATGTGTCTTGTGTTTGCTCACATTTATAATTATCCTAGTACAACCAGGACTGAACATAAGCAATGAGAGACACGCTGAGGGGGAAAAAGCAAGGAGAAAAGAGACAGCAATCGGAGAGTACAACAGACAGCCACAGCAGGAGATAAGGAGGTGGGAGACAGATGAGTGATGAGCACATATTGTGTATCGCATATAACACTTTAAAGGCTATATACTTGTTTTGCACAACTTGAACTGAATAATAAGAGGACAAAGACAGAAGAGGGGAGGAGAGACAGCAACAGGTAATACAGACTGCACACTACCATATATTACAGTAATATATCATACTGTGCAGTCTGTATTACCTGTCCAGACTATGCTGCTTCATTTAGACCTATATATGATTACGTCAAAGTGCACCAGATTGATGCATATGGCTGACATTTTTCTCCCAGGAGAGCATGCCCCTCTACTATGGTTCTCTAACTGCCTCAAGGCTGAGCCCCAGATGTTCTGAGATGATAGCAACGCCCCTGGATAGGCCTGGAAACATGGTGATCAGTGCATTGCAGTGCTTTTAACACCATTCAACCTCATGCTCAGTGATGCAGGTGAACAACGCCTTGGTATCCTGGATTACTTATTACCTCACTGGCAGGCTACAGTTTGTTCGCCATGGGGGGGGGGGTTTCCCCAATGGACTGTACTGTCACCTCTCTTAAGTCATTAAGGCAAAAGAGCTGGTAGTTGACTTCCGGCAGAGTAAGGAGCCACTGACACCTGTCACCATCCACGGTGAGGGTATAGACATTGTAATTTTGGGGGGGCTCACATTAACAAATTAGACTGGTCTGATAGCATGGATACTTAGATTTAGTCATTCAGTCAATCAGTGTGTTCAAATGACTAATCCATAACTTCTATCAATCCATACTTTTATGAAATATCAGCAACAAATAGAATAAAAACAAGTACAATACAATATTTCTAAAAATGTGTGTATCCAGTGTGTAAAAGTATCAACAAATGCCTTAATTTAAAAAGTAAAGTGATGTCATTTTTGATTCAAACTCATCAGTTGGAAACAACGTACATCACCACAAGGCAGAATCACACGTATATTAGAATGACGGGCCATGAGACGACACAGTATGCAGTTATTGTACAAATGTACAGGTGCAAATGTAAAACATAATCATGCTGTTGCTAGTCAGGGGTTGGCAGCAGTTCTCAGTGACAACCATGTTAACTTAGCTGTTATTGAAAAGAGGGGTACATTTAAGTTCATAAGATTCAAAAAAAATGTCTTCAGTGATTTTCTTCTGGGTTTCAGAGATTACAGGCACCTTAGTCCCACAATTATGCTCTCGAGAGGTCCTCATTTCTATGTATGACTGCTGGCATATTGTTTACTCTTGCCAAATCCTCTATGATATCCAATGGAGCAGAGGATGAGGCTTAGAAGATAATTTGGAACGAAGCATTTGGATTTGTCAGAATATGCCACAAACCTCTGCACGAGTAACAGCAGAGATATTTTAGCTATGTAAATCTTTTGACAGGTCCCATGCACTTGAGCAGCAACAAGATGCCCATCTTTGGCTATATGATAGAAGCATAATCTGAATCTAGCCAACACCAACAAAAGCATCTGCTGGAGGAATAAGCATATCAGTTCACCACATGTTGGTAGTAAAATCCCCTTAACAACAAAAGTGTGCAGTCAAATAAACCTTTTATGTTTACTGAAAACAAGCAAAAAAACAGGGACACTCAGTTTTAGCTGTGCTGCATGCACATCGTATGTCTTACTAAGGGCAACATCAGGACAGAGGTGTAGTCCAATAGCAGAGTGATTATGTCAAAGTGAATGAATTTCTGGGAATGTATTAAGAGGTGGGAAAATTGGATGTGCCACCTCTCCCACCTCCTCGGCGGGACTAATACTGGTTCTGTAAGGTGGTGAAGTCGGAGATAAGCTGTAAGCATTCATGCAACTCAGAATCCTATGAGAGACAGATGAGGAAACTGTACCTGTGCGTACACAGGGATCTGTGAACGACACATGCTACTTATTCACAACCCCCTGCTGGATCACCTGGATAAGAGTGTTGAAATGGTCATACATCAATGATGATGTATGTACCACCAGGGACCTAAAAGATTGTTTAACTGTAACGTCATAATTATGTGCTACATAAACATCCAATGAGTTGAAATGCTAACAAGTTTTTCCATGTGAAATGTAAAGACCTGGCTTGGTACTCAGTGTTTGGCCCAGGCACCCTGTGTTCTGAATGGCTACCACGGTTTGCATCCAGACAACCTTTTAAATCTTTTGCATGTAAATGGCATGTAATTGCTCAGAAAAAAATCTTCTGACAAAGAATTAAAGACATATGCTTTTAGTCACCATGGTTACATTGAATAGAGGTATTTTGTCCCTAAAATATGTGGAAACACATTTAGAGAAATGTGGGTTGTGTGGTAAGTGCAATAATAATCAGAAAGGAACATGTCTGACAAACCTGGGCCATATGGGAATATGGTATACATTGAATGAAAGCATTAAAGTGCATTCATGTCAGATCATTGGAGATGGAGAGTTTGGCCTTGAAAGCACTTCTCTGTGTATTAAACAATGCTTGTGGACTGTATAGCCATTAATGAGGACAGGAAGAATTTCATAACTCCTGACAATTAATAAAACTTTGTAAACAAAATGTGAGGCGTTTAAACAATCCTTCATTAATAAGGTTACTGCTATTAGAGCTGATATATTTGCCTACTACATTTCTCAAAGAAGTCCTTTGCTCAGTAAGTCCTAGTATCTTGGAGATGTCAACAGCTCCCTAGCCACTGGAGTTGTCCTGTCATTAAACATGCAGTTGTACAACCCCTTCTCAAGAAATCCAAAGTGGACTGCTCTGTACTACAGACCAATCTCCAAATTATCATTTCTGTTCAAAGTTCTTGAGAAGAGCATTTTCCGTCAGTTGATATCTAATCTTAACCAAAATGACATCTTTGACAAATTTCAATCCGGTTTCAGGACACTCCATAGCTCCGGGTCTGCTCTTCTGAAGGTTACTAATGACCTCCTAGCAGCTGATAATGGTGACTGTACTATTCTTATTCTGCTAGACCTTAGTGCAGCTTTTGACATGGTGGATCACACAAACTTTATTGGCTGCTTCCCTTAGGTCAAATCATTCAGAAGTACAATATTATTTCCATTGCTATGCAGATGACACACAATTATATCTCCCCCTGACGCCTAATGATCCTAGCTCCCTGGGCACTTATCCAGATGCCTTGAAGATGACGAGGACTTTATCGAGGAGGTGATGCCGTTAATATAATTAGTTAAGAGGGCAAGGCTTAATATTTATCCTTGTGGAACCCTTTTAGTTATTATCTGAACATGCATTCCCCACCTTTACACACTGACGTCTATCTGACAAATGTCAAACCACATACAGGGAGGGGCTTCAAAACCAATGAGTGAAAGTCTATTCAACAGCAATGAATGATCAACTGTGTCAAATGCCTTTGGCAAATTGACAAAAAGAGCAGCACAATGTTGCTTGTCATCCAAAGCTTTCACAATGTCATTGACAAGTAGAGTGGTGGAAGAGATGGTGCTATGCTCAGCCCTATGATCCAGATTGTAAATGCTTACAGTTTTTATCAACTCTTTACACAACTATACTAAACTATACCTCATTTTTTAAAAACTCAAAACACAGACACAAAATGCCACAAAAACTCCATATATCTCTTGAAAAAGGAAACATTTAAAATCATGTTGTCTTCTCAAAATTGGATTGTGTGTCTAAATGATGACACACATGGCATCATATGATCTTTTAAAAGCCAATTGCACACTGATGTCCCCAAAGAAAAACACTAGCATGAATAGCTTTACTTATCAGTAGGCGTATGCCTTCATCATTTTCTGTTACACTCACTACTTATGTATGAACAGTAGCCTGTTATTATCCTACTCGAATATAAAGAAAACACACAAATACAAAAATACTATATACATTTCAGAAAACATAGTCGGGTATGTAACGTGTTCTATATACAGAACACACAATGGAAGAAAATATAGAAAATAGGACTACTGTCCTCTGCAAAGAAAAAATTAGGCTGCATCCTGTCTTCAATTTCTGTTTGGCCGAGGGTTTCGTCCATATGGCAGACGATGGTCTCCCTGGTTAAGCAGCAGGGGAAGTTTCGCCTGGTATGACAGATCCAGACCTTGATGGATGCCTTACCTCACCCTTCCTCTCCCTCTACCTCTCAATGTAATGTTGTCATCCATTCATTTCCAAAACAGGAGAGCTCACCTTTGGCCCTCTGCTCTGATTTGTAATTGAACAATTTAGCAATTGGTGTTTGTGCACGTGAGTTGTCACTGTGACCAATTGATAATTTCAGTTTAGCATTTTGAATGGCAGTGCTTTCCATGTGAACACAAGAGATTTTATTCATGATTGTGCCAAATGTACAGAACTGTGAATAGTGTTTTGCAAAAAGAGTGATTTGGAATTGCAGTCTGAATGAAAAGCAGAAAATGTTCCTGTTTGTTGCAGAATTGGTTCAAGGGTTTGATACATGGATGTCAGCTTCTGGTCACTTTGTCTCAAGTTCCAGTGTTGGTGTGTAAACAACTGAGAAAAACTGTTAAATAGAATAACAATAAAGTTCTTAAGCTGTTTGTTTGTATATTTTTGCCAAACAGGACAATTTTGATATAGGGCGATTTAACTTCCTGCTGCAGTGGTGCTCTACTGCTGAATGAGTACAGAGGTATCACATCAACTTACAAGACTGTTATAGTAAAGTATTCCTGTCAACAATGACAATGGCTGGCAAAAGAAATAGAAAATAATTTTCATCGATATAAAGTCACTCTGAGATTAATATGGTCAATTAGAAAAAGGAGAGATACGATCAATTATTATTGTGCAAAAGAGGTATTTGACATCCCTTTAACTGAGCAGAGACTGATAAACTGGCAGCAAGAGAGGGGAGAGAGAGAGAAAGACACAGACAGATAAACTGAAAACAAGTGAGACAGAGAAACAGAGTGAGAGAAAGTGTGAAAGAAAGGACAGATAAAGAGCAAGAGGGAAACAGAAAGCATGAGGTGAAGAAACAATGAAAATAGAGAGAGAGACAAAGAGACAGAAAGAGACAGAGAGAAGGAGAAAAAAGAGGGACAGACTGATGGAGAGAGCCAATAGCTACTAACAGTTTCTCCACACTTTTTGGCGAGGACTTCAAGTTCATGTTTGAACAGGGGCTCTGCCAGCTGATGGCCTGTGTGATTTATTGAGTAGCAGCCTGTGAATGACTCATCTGTGAAACCCAGGGTGATGTAACTGTGAATGACTTCCCTCCTGCTCTTGCTCAGAAAAGAGAACAACACCTCCAAAGATTAGAAAGTAAAGAAAGAGAATGACTGCTTTGATAGCTCTCTCCTAGTAGTGGAGTTCACATTCTCGCAGCATGAATGGGTTTTGCGGGCCTGTCTAAACTGGTGACTGCCTGCCTGCTCAACATGGATGATGATGAGTCCCATTTCCCTCAGGTTTCCATTGTTGTGCTTTCCCTGTGTCACGCCCATTGGCACTCAAGCATTACATTGATTGCTAATTACACTGTCATAAGTAATGACAGCTCCTGTCACTTGATCACAGACAAGATATATTAATCTGAACTGACACAGGCATACATAGAGATCATTTTCAAAAATACCCAACAATCAAATGACTAAGAGAATCCCAATCTATCTAGAAGAACTCAACTTTATTTGGCACTAACACATGTAGTGAATTTCTTTCTTTGCATCCTACCTCTGACTAGAAACACACATCACCCCACACACATGCACTTTTCCGGTCAGAGGACAGCGCAGGCAGCAGCTACCGGACAGCGCGCCTGGAGCAGTTGGGGGTTAGGTGCCTTGCTCAAGGGCACTTCGGCAGTGTTGGTGGGCACTGTAGCTGTGGCACCAGTCATTTTTCAATCACCAGCTCACAGCTAGAATGAGCCCTCCTGGTGGTGCTGAGGATCGAACCAGTGACCCTCTGGTAATGGGTCGGTCTCTCTAACCGCTAGGCCAACCTGCGTGGATGATCACTTAAAACCTTGTTCTGCTTAAGCGTGCAGAATTCCCCTTTCAAATGCAGCACCGATGATGAGGTATGCAGTTTTTTAAAGCCAAGGCAGGGTTTTTCTCAGCTTGCATGTCTTCTTTCAGTCTTCTACAGTCTTCTACAGTTAGCCAGGGAACATAGCCTTTCTGAGCATAAACCTGGAAGATAGGCTCATTTGAGAGAGGGGAGTTATCAGACGGCATCTCACCCACACAGATATTGATAGCTGCAATCAGGAGAAGAAGGAAGAAGGGTACTCAAGAGGCCAGCTCGTCAGCTCTGATAAGGCCTTTTGTATCACCTCTGATTGGGTTGGAATACTTAGAAGATGCACTGATGACAGTCATCTAGTCATCTGTGTGTGTGTTTGCAAGTGTGCATGTGTGTGTTGTCTGAGTTTCTGTGCCATTTGTATGCATGTGTGTGCACGAGCGCAAGAGAGAAAGCAAGGATCTGTAAATGCATTCGTATAAGTCAAGAATGAGGGAAACTTGTCTTACAAAACGTAAAAACACATCATAATATCACAGACCATCATCCATCAAGAAATTAAATCTCATATCACCTCACGTAATATGCAACTGCAAAATGGGTTGCCCTATTTCAATTGAAAGTGAGATACCGGGCATTTTCATCTTACACATTTTACTGATGTTCTTATCTAGAGCGATTTACAATGATTGCAACAGCATGCAACTAAAAAATATTTGAGCACAGTGTGTGTGTGTGTGTGTGTGTGTGTGTGTGTGTGTGTGTGTGTGTATTGAGGGGTGGGGTGTGCAGACAGCAAAAGAAAGAGCGATAAAAGAGACACACACACAGACACACAGGAGTCCAAAAACACACAGACAGAAAGAAAAAGCTTGCCAACTCATTCATCTATTTTAGGTCTATGTGCCACTGTTTGCTGGGGCATTATTTTGACACTTGATGGGAGTGGATGGCTGGTGGTTTTTGACTAACAGCGTGCCACTGGATTCCCAGAAAGCTCTTTGGCATCATGGAGCTGTCAAAACGTAGAAGATCAAACCCAACTGAGCATGTTGCAAGCATGCTGCAAGCAGTCATAGCCACAGAGCACTGAAGTCATCCTAATATTAGATGATGATATTATTGTAGAGTTTCAGTGCATTTGAGGTATTCACCATCTAAACATGTCACACTAACATGTATGGTCTGAAAGAAGGGAAAATTAATAATATTATAAATGTGGGAATATAGGAATAACCATGTTACTATGACCATATAATATTAGTTACAGTAGTAGACTATAACCAAGGCTATCATTCTCAATTGGCATCATCTGTCCACAGTCAGGCTGCAGTATGTCTCTCAGTATGTCAATTACAAGTATTACAGAACCAAATACAACAAATTAAGGGGGAGTAAGTCCCAACATAAATGTCACCTTACCAGCAGAATAAATAATAGAATGAAATACAGTGTCTTACTTCACTTTACAAGGTTGACTCTTGCCGCCCACCACGGCCGAACATCACCAGGCCCTGCTGACCTTGAACCGTTCCGGGGAAGACTTCCTCGCCTTCATCCCCACTCTCTAAGGGGCGTTGGGGGTATGTGGCAGACTGGTGGGAGGCTGTGGGTGAGGCATAGGCTGGATGCAGGAGAGAGTTGAACTAGTGGGCTGCCTCTTCCTGTATCCAGCCCCAGCTGCAGCCAATTAAGGCCAATTGCAGCCGGGCCCATTTAACCTGTGTGTCTGTGGAGACGCAAAAAGCCATAGTCGACTGTATGGAGTGAAGAGTGACAGCGGGACTGCAGACCTGTTCCCGGAGGATGCAGCCGGGGCAGACCTGGAAGAGCTGGCTAGTCGGGTTGGAGCTGGTATGCATCCTGGCAGCTTTGGTGCTCCACGGCTGACCTGCCAGGACAGAGGGAAGGTGCGCCGGCCGCGAGAGAGATGGCACTGAAAAGTGGCTGCCAGGATCGGGTCAGTCAACACCACATCTAAAGCACAAGTCAATCTAGCAGTGCTATTTTTGTGGCTTTTCACACACGATCATAGACCTGTCCAAAATCCCACACCAGTGTTGTGCATGTTAGGTTATATTTTACCCCACATTGAGGTAAATCCTTCACACTGAATGCAACGTTTTAATATGTCAAGCAGCAGCTCTACACCTGTGGTAATTGAATTAATGTGTGAATCATTGATAGTCAAGCTGCATCATTCCACACAGGAAACATGGTGACAGGGGTTGCAATATCTCAATATCAATATAAGAGATACTGGTAAACCAGCCGTATTATCGTTCTGCCTCTGATCATATTGAAATTGTTTCTTCTTTATTGAGTCACAACCTAGAGGAGATATGGAGTATGTGATTGCAAGACCTTGTGCACTGTAGGTGAAGCTACTCTTGAATTCATGTTGTGTACATATAAATGTCAAATAATCACATTTGACATTTATATTATTTACAAATTTCCAACCTCTTCCCAGGCCAATTTTACATCATCAGCCCTTGGGGGCCTATTTGAGGTGTCATAAATGCAACCGAGGACTGAACAAGAATATCAGTTTCTTCTTGGATGAAGCTTTTATGGCACTACTGGTTGGGACTTGGCAAAGCCATCATGAAATTGTCAATGCGCCATTGTGTAAGTGCACTGCTTTTAAAGGGGATGAAATGAGCTGTTTTGATTGGGCAGAATTGAAGCCAGCCCTCACCACAACTACTGATATTGTATTCCTCTTAATCCAACCTCTTTGACCACTGTCTATCTATCTATCTATCTATCTATCACCTGTATTGGTGTATTTAGATCAGGAAAACAGTTGGCCTACTGGAACACATGTGGAACAAATAATCCACCGACACCACAATAAGGTTCAACGTAACATATGTGGGTAACACCTGTTGGTTGAATCATCTCTCTCTAGTTAACCCTTTATGGAACAGTAGTGATGGGCAAAATATTACACTGGCTGGCACAGTCCTGTCACAGAATGAATGTCAACAAATGTTCATTTTAACAATTTAAACTAGTGTCCAGTCTACAGAGCCTTGTGAAAGTATCCACCCCCCTTGGTGTTTTTCCTATTTTGTTGCATTACAATCTGTAATTTAAATGGATCTTTATTTGGATTTTATGTAGTGGACCTACACAAAATAGTCCAAATTGGTGAAAAAACTTGTTTTAAAAAATTCCACAAAATAAAAAAAGTGGTGCGTGCATATGTATTCACCCCCTTTGCTATGAAGCCCCTAAATAAGATCTGGTGCAACCAATTACCTTCAGAAGTCACATAATTAGTTACATAAAGTCCACCTGTGTGCAATCTAAGTGATCTGTCATATGATCTCAGTATATATACACCTGTTCTGAAAGGCCCCAGAGTCTGCAACACCACCAAGCAAGTGGCACCATGAAGACCAAGGAGCTCTCCAAACAGGTCAGGGACAAAGTTGTGGAGAAGTACAGATCAGGGTTGGGTTATAAAAAAAATATCCCAAACTTTGAACATGCCATGGAGCACCATTATTACAAAATGGAAAGAATATGGCACCACAGCAAACCTGCCAAGAGAGGGCCGCCCACCAAAACTCATGGATCAGGCAAGGAGGGCATTAATCAGAGAGGTAACAAAGAGACCAAAGATAACGCTGAAGGAGCTGGAAAGCTTCAAAGCTGAGCTTGGAGTATCTGTCCATTGGACCACTTTAAGCCGTACACTCCATAGAGCTCGGCTTTATGGAAGAGTGGCCAGAAAAAAGCCATTGCTTAAGAAAAAAATAAGAAAACACGTTTGGAATTCGCCAAAAGGCATGTGGGAGACTCCCCAAACATATGGAAGAAGGTACTCTGGTCAGATGAGACTAAAATTGACCTTTTTGGCCATCAAGGACAACGCTATGTCTGGCACAAACCCAACACCTCTCATCACCCCGAGAACATCATCGGCAGGGACTGGGAAACTGGTCAGAATTGAAGGAATGATGGATGGCGCTAAATACAGGGAAATTCTTGAGGGGAAACCTGTTCCAGTCTTCCAGAGATTTGAGACTGGGATGGAGGTTCACCTTCCAGCAAGACAATGACCCTAAGCATACTGCTAAAGCAACACTCGAGTGGTTTAAGGGGAAACATCTAAATGTCTTGGAATGGCCTAGTCAAAGCCCAAATCCCCATGAAGTGTAAACTGTAACTTGTAAGTCGCTTTGGATAAAAGCATCTGCTAAATGACTGTGATGTAATGTATGTCCTTAAATCAGATGTACAGATGTGCTGGAAGATCACGTGTTTCTAGATGATGTAAATAAACCTGTGTCTCACTATAAGTATGGGGATGTAGTTATTGGTGCTCAGCTCGTCTTTTAATAAACAAAAGAAGTCATCAAAATGTTCCTCCATTGCAACCAAATTCACACTGATAATATTGTGGAACTAACATACATAGTGTATATCTGTACAAACCTTTTTAAACAAAAAAACAAACATCAGACTTCTGTTAAATAATCAATGGATAGGTACATTCAAAATATCTCGACAAGGCTCAATGCTGTCCCAGAATCACCTGCTCTATATCTATGCCCTGCACTGATCAGACCTAAACTTACTCATGAGAACAACGGACAATTCTGTCTTGAAATGACCCGTTCAACATTTATGAAACTACAGTATATTAGCAACCATCATAGATAGATAGTGTGAGGTTCATGGGTAGATAAAGTGCTTTGTGTAACAAATCGGGAAATGTGATAGATTTTTCCACCACCAACAAGCCACTCTTTGAGGGTGGGTTGTTGGCAAAGAGAGAGAGAGAAAGCACCCACAACAATGAAGCAGAACCTGAATGCTAGGCTTCTCTCTAGCACAATTGTGAAGCTTCAAAGTCAACAAGGTCTCTTGAAGGAGAACATTACCTCGATGGAATGTCTCAACAAAGAGATGGAAGCAACCGTCCAGAGGACAAAGTTATGACTCCACTTCAGTGCTGCTGCCAGTGCCAGAGCAGCACAACTCAAGCCCCACTCACACATCTTTGAGAGCTATTTTCTCCCCTTATCAAGTTAGAACCCAGCTGTTGATGATGGGGCCTTGCCTTTGGGTGGAGACAAAACCTTCAAAGTTTACGAGGCCAAGTTCATTGTGGCCTTGGAATGTAAAGCTGCAAGGGTTGTATGGAAGGCCTCTGCTGTCTCATAAAGCCTCATCCCCTCTGGAGTACATAGGGAGAGGAGCACTAGACACTCTGGATCAGTCCCTTGGGATACTCAGAGTAGGGAAGGAAGGAAAACAAGCTCTACAAGGGGGAAAGCAATACGCTCATTGCTAACAAGCGGCGCTGTCACCTACAAAGAATAAAGGCTGTGGTGAAGGCAGAGGAAGAGAGGCCCAACCAGATCTAGTGTTGGCATTGTGGAAGGATGGCATGATAAACTATGTACCAACAAGAGTTAACGGCCAGCACAGAGCAGGAGGACAAGGTAGGGGGTGAGAGGGATAGAAAGCCATCTGTAAATCATGAGAGT
>OOFE01046550.1:0-10822 GCA_900323365.1 Monocentris japonica
CGACAAGTTCACAGGCAATGTAAACAGTTATTTATTGAATCTGGTCATTGTAGAAAAGCCTTTCTACTGGAAAGACATTGAAATAAATGTTTGATACAAAAGCTGTTTCTTTTATTACTTCACATTTTTAGGGTATTTTGGCATTAAACCGGCAACATCTTTAAACATGGTTGTAAAGTTAAGTCTTAAACAATTGGTGCCTTATAGCTTAAAATATTAAGTCAATTGGTCCAGTGTCTTGTTTGATTCAATGGTTCAATTTTATAGAGTATTTAAATACTTTCCAACTAGAGTTGGAATTCTTAAATAAAAATAATTGAAGCACTAGACAGATTTCAGGTTATGCCACTACAAAGAACCACAAGAATTACATTGTAGAACTTATTAAACAGTTTAATACGACATGGACAGATACAGGCACGTAAGCAGATCATGTTATCACAGTCACAATACAGTCTCTATGTATGACTCCCTGCGTATCCATCCCTCCAAAGACAAAGGCCAGCTGTATTGTCTCTGAGGAAGTTGGACCCTGGGCTTGGTCCCCTTCTCCATTCCCCTCAACACACACCTTCCAAGGCAATAAACACATAGAGTGGTCTAAACGGTTGGGCGGCATATCCCCTTCAAATTTCATCAGGATCCATCGCCTTTTGTCTGCAAGCAGAGAACGGTTAATGATGCAAAACAAGCTCAAATAAGTGTTCTTGGATTTTGGGATAAGATTTTAGTGAAGTGCTAAACTGCTTCATAGCACATACAGTTGTAAAACTGAGTAGTTCATATACAATATTAAAGAGTTCAGTGCAGTCACAACAAACACGTCAACATCATGTAATGTCAACTTGTAGGACCTTTTCAAGAAATCTTGACAAACTATTACAGTTTGTCAAGATTTCTACAGCATAGAAATCCTACAGCGTGTCTGCAGCATCCCAGTCTATAGTGACCTTATTGTACTTGATAGTATTTGCCTCTAGTATGACCATAATGGTAGGTAGGTACTTTATTAATCCCCGGGGGGAAATTTCTTAAACTACTACTATATTCCTATAGTAGAGAATTAGTTGTGCTCATAGTTTATTATATAGTATATATATTTATGGTATTTTTATTTACCCTGGTATCACTATAATATTGCTATAGGGACGTATGGTGTGGCTGTGGTATTAAATAGTGAATTTATAGTGACCGTATAGTACTTCATGGTATATGTCATCACCTTTCTGCATAGAAGTTCTATCTCACATAACTGACAACACACAAGTCTCGGCAGTCACGAGATAGCGTACAAGACTCAAAATCATAACTTCTGATTGTTCAGTTTATGTTTGATAAGAATTGAAACCATTTTAGCTGTATGCCCGTAGGTACTTCGAAACATAGGAATTCTGAAAGACTTACAGTCATTCCGTAAGTGTTGACGTGTATATATAAAGGCTTTAGAAAACGTGTGTACCAGTGTTAAATCTGTACATGGAGTTGCTGGCTCCGTCTGCAGTCATCCCTCCAAAGATGAAGATGTTCTTGCTGAGCACCACAGCTGAGTGAGCTGCTACTCCTGGAGGAATGTCTCCTTTGGCCTGCACTTTCTCCCACTTCATGCTACCTTTAAATAGTACACCCACAGTTAGGCTACTTTAAAAGAAACAAAACGGAAACTTCAAAACATCTGATTATTGATGAGGCCTGAGGCTCTAATTTTCATCCATTTTGATGATCCTCATAGAAATACAAGGCAGCTGGGAAATGGCAGAACTTTGATCCTCTGATTACAATTCAGGAGAGCTTACTGGTGTCAAACATGTACACATCGCTATGGAATTTGTCTCCAGCCATGCCTCCATGAATGTAGATTCTTGAGCCCACTGCTACTATAATGTGGCCGTGTCTGGCAGGGGGATGTTTCCCTTGTGTTTCTGGCTGGGACCAGGAGGAGGACACTGGGAACAGAGTGCAGGCATTAGCACACATACCTCTATAAACCCTTTTACTGTTTGTAAACACTGATGCAGTCACTTGGAACATAATTACTTTTCCCAAACACAAATACAATTACAGACTGGATGCTTACACTGTGAGAAAACTTAACTCAACTTTTAAGCCTTGTTATCATCTGCAATCTATCCAGATTTCTGTCTCTACAAACGTGCACATCCAGGTTTGTCACATGAGCTCATGAATGGTCAACCATCAATTCCCGCTAACTTTTATTTTGAAAACCTAGCCTAAAAATCAAACTTCTAACATGCACACAACAAATTAATTAATACTATTTAATTGTTTCCAGAGCGGCGTTCCACAAAGCAGGTTTAGAAAAGCGGAGATTAATTTCGAAAGCCTGGTTTGAGTTAACCTAACAAGTCAATCGGGGATAAAGCGGTTCCACGAAGCTGAATTCAAGCTACAGTGATCTGGCTAATCCAAGTCAGGTTCAAGCAATCCAGATAATTGCACGTGCACTGCTTTCTTAAGCAGTCCGAGAGATCGATCATGGATCCGATCGATTCACCATGTACCAAAAAGACGCCAAAGTCTTAAAACCCGGAAACGAGTTAGCATTTTTGCACTTCCAGTTCATTCGTGTCGAAGTCAATGGTTTTTTTTGAATGGGTTTTTGGTTAGATGCCTGAAATAAGGTCTGTGGTTAACACAAGCTTAAGAGATTTTCAAGTTTTGTTCTATGACATAAAATACGTCTGTAAATACCCCAATCGTGAATTTTGAAGCTTTTACGTGTCTTAAAAAAGGCGGTTGCTAACAAGTGGCTATATGAGACAGAGGAAACTCATCTACTCACTAGTCCGCCTTTACAACCTCTAGCCTTTGGCTTTTTCCACGGACAGGTCTGTGCAGCTGAAATTGTGGATAGCAAAGATGGCCAGTGCAGCTGCATTTGTATTCTCCACGTGGGCATTCACAATGTGTGGAGAGAATACCCTCTTCACCTGTAGAGACCTGTGTAGTGGTGGGTTCCCTGTTAATAGTTGCCAGTTAGTTTATAGTTAATTTTAATAAACTTATTTTATGGGAATGTGTGTGAAGTGTGGGTGATTGGGTGTTTTTTACATTTGAAGATCTTAATTTTAAAGTGTTTGCTGTTGGGGGGAGGTTGTATTCTACTTCTCTCTGGTCAGCTCACAGTAATGCAAAGCTAATTTGTGATAACGGTTGAATTTATAAAATCTACTTATGGCATTATGCCAACATGACATTGGACAGATCAGGTGAGGCCACTATCTACTGCTCTCTTTAAATTCATATATAGCAGAGCTGGACAAAGTAGTTAAATATATGAAAAATCTTAAGATGATTATTTTTTTAGTATGCAGCCATGACCCCTAGCTAGATCAGGTCACGCTAAGAGGAAAGGCTTTTGTAGAAGAGGTAAGCACCCGAAATCAAATTACAAGTTGGAAGCTTAGTGGTGGTGACGTTGAAGTCATGCGACCGTGGTGTAGTTAGTTTATAGCCTAACGTTAGCTTTTTAGTTCTGGCGATTGCATTTATGCTTCAAAAATCATAAAAGTGGTGTTAATTTGTGAAGATTATCTTGCTGAACAAAACGTGTAAGCATCATAAACTTTTGTTTACCACAGAGCTTATTTTCTGCAATAATCCAATGGAAAAATCCCATTGGCTTTTTGTTGAGGGAACCAGGGTGATGCTAACTTCCGGGTTGGCCTACAAAAATACGTCATCCCTGCAGCACTCTATGTTCACGGCCACTGAGCAGCGACTTTTGGTGGAATTATATGAAGAATTAACAAAAAAGGGAAATACCACTGCCATAAACAAAGGGAGGGAATTGAATTGTAATTAAAACTAACAACGTTGATTAGACCTAATTAAATATCGGGTATTCCAACAATAGTAAAGAACTGAAAAGCTGTGCTAAAATATTATACTCAAACAAATGTTGGTCCGGGTAAACCAACGGGTCATCTATGAATGGACAGGCCATGATGGACATAGGATGAGACATGGATGTTCCTCGGCGTTACCTAAACCCTTTAATTGATGTGAATAAAGAGATGGAGCGCTGCGTGGGTATTTGATCATACCAACAAGAATCAGGAATTCTTTGGAATGGGTTAGAAGCACAAATGGGAATATAGTAGTTTAACCTTATTGAGGAGTATGGTCACCCCGGTGTGATCATTCTAAAATGCATTCTAATGCATTCTAACTGATGACATCATAAAGGGTTATAAATGCAAATGGCACAGTTCCAGAATAGAACACTGAATTGGAACTAGAACTCTCAAAAAGCTCCTGTGGTTTAGCCTGGTAACTAACCTGCCCCGAGGCAGGCTAGTTTCGAAGCATAAGTTGCCACAGTAACTCAGCTTGAACTATGTTGAGCTTGCTTTGTGGAATAAGCCTGGCTAAGGTGGTAAACTCGCTTTGTGGAACACCCCTCAGGTCACCTATTCAAAAAGTAATTTTGCCTGATGGCAATCATCCATATTGAGCTGGGGGAAATGTTGGTGATGACAGCAGATCCCTTTAGGCTAACTGTGGTTGTTTGAGATGTAAGAATTTCCCTGATGTTAACGGACTTGCTTATGACTGTGTGCTATGAAGTGAAAATGTTCTACCAATATTGCAACAATCACCTAAAGTTGAAACATTTTGACCTTTGACCAGTGCCAGTCAAGGTGAAATCAATTCAATTTCTTTGAAAAACACTGCTCATTAAAAATGAAGTCCAAGAACTGGGTTATTCAACACTAACCTATATCAAAGATATGAAGTGTGGGGTCTGAGACAGGTGCAGCCCCTGCTTCTCCACCAGAAAAGACATATAGTCTGTCCCCAATGCAGGCTGAGTTGGTATGATACGTCCTGGGACTGGGGGGTTTCCCATTCACCAATACATTCTTCCAGTGTGACCCACTATCTGAACAATACACATACAGAATATACATTAAATCCCATTTATCATGTTCTGTTGAGTGTATAAAAATCTATTGTGACATAATGTACAACCAGTCTATAGGATGGTCATAACAACACAACCACACTGGTGACAAGACAGATAAACAAATGGTGTTGCTAGCTGTACAGACTATTCATCTAAACTGATGTGCTCTTGATAACACAACTAGGCTTACTCTATATGGAAATGAAAATGGAAAAATTAGATGAACTTAAATTGGGATTTACCAGCTAGTTGTAGGTTCTGGATACAGTTGCGATTGCCACTCTGCTGTGCCCCCCCAAACAACCACAGGCTCTGTGGGCGGCTCTCTGGCACAAAGCTGCAGTGTTCATACCTGGCCTCCAAACCCTCCCACTCTGGAATGTCCCATTCATAATTATCTGGTGGAGAGAAAAGGGGTTAAGGGGGACATGACAAGCAGTAGTCACCTTTACTACTGTGTCCCTTCGTTTAGGCTTATCCCTAGTGACCGACATTACCTAATAATTTCTAAACTTGCTATTGGTCTCAACAACAATAGGCTAATGGGTGCTACTGTAAAATCTACATAAGTGGATGAGGCAGATTTTGTGTTGCCTTTTGAGTCATTTTAGAGTTATGTAGACGTCATAACCACAAAGGGCAACTTTGTTATTAACACATCTTTAAATCTTTACCTAGATTTATGACATGAGATTGTGAGAAACTGCCACTAGGGTTGGCTCCTCCAACAATAATGATTTTTCCTTTGCCTCCATCTCCAGAGGGGGTGTAGGTGCAGGTGTGGCCCACACTAACACCTGGACCACTTCCCCTGGGTATCAAAGAATACCTGTAGACAACAAAACAACTTCAGCACAACAAAAAGGTAGCTGCTCTGTAACATTATGAGAGCCATAAATTAGCCTGAATTCATTTACCATATTCCTTCTCTTGGTTTATCCCGAGGGTCAAGTACTGGGAGAAATTCCATGGCTGTTGTAGAAAAAAAAAGAGTTGGTCAGATGTCAATAATCAATGTGTTTATTTCGACCCATTTAAATAGTTTCCCTTGTCAATGATCACAATTTTGACCCAATCATATTAAAGAAAAATCATATTGAGATTTCTCTAATCTTCATAATTGTGATTAAGGGTGATGGGCACTTTATCTAACATGGCCGAAAAAGACCATAAAGACATTCAACCAAAAACATTTTAAATGGTAAAGGTGACATGTTATTTTCTTTACACACACATTAAGACATGGATTGTGTCACAAGACTACGACAAATATACTACACCACCTATTACATCTGTCGGTGGACAGTCCTAACGAATTATTCTAGATATTTTAGACAGCGCACCCAACACCTGTGATAACAATTTTGTAGACTACACAAATGAATGATTGTAGATTCCACTAAGTGAAAATGTTTTGTGTTTTTGTGTCCCTAAAAGATGGTGCAGATGTACGTGAAATTTACAAAGAAATACAACCCAACATGTTTTCGTTCTTCTTGTGAACGCTAACTGAAGGGTGTCTCGTGAAATACAGTTGTTAAAGATCTGAAGTGAAAAGTCGCTAAATGGTGGCAACGCTGTAATGTGCCCATGTGAAGAGCTTCCTTCCCACAAACCTGCTCTTCCGACCGGAGCGCTTTAAGCGGCGGACCACTATGTCGTACTTCAGCAAACAGTCATTTTACCTCAGTGGTTTACACAGAAGAGTCTAACTTTGGATGCCATTTAGCTGGAGATGGTAATCTTTGGTACCAGTTGTCTATCTTGCGTACAACAGCAGAACGATTATTATAAATAAAAACCCAACATTAGATATACTTCTCAGTACCTCAGCCAAGGACCTCAGCTCACAACATAACGATACGTTGAATCTCCAAGTACGCAAAAAGTTACGTTCGCGACGTTGTTGGCTTTGGTGCCCCTGGAGCGCACGCGCAGTTTTACGTTTTGTCCGTGCTGCACTTCTCAACCTGCCCATTCAGGCTGCTCCTCACCAGACCACCAACCATTTCATCCCACTCCCAAAGTACACAAGAAACCCTCCAACGTCAGTAAAGAAGCCACTGCCAGGAAAGTATCGAAGTTTTTATTGGACTTAATAACCCACAAGAGACAATCCACAAATATGTACCACGATCCACAAATATTTAAGTATCCACAAACAATACTTTTTCACTTGTGTGTTGTAAAATGATGTCCATGTACATTTTAATGACTCGCAAAAATACACAGCTAATGCAGAACAAATTTGAAATACAAGGATTTTACAACTGGATCGATATGTACAAATTCGTGTATTTATATTTGTAGTTCCAGAACATTTTCAAATCTAAATTTTGCATGTGAACATGTGTTTTCACATTTGTGGATCACAAAACATTTGTTTGTAGCCTCCCTATTTATTTGTGTATTTTTGTCCAATTTGTAAAATCTGTAAAAACGAGATCCACTACGGCCAGTAGGTGGCAATGACACTCAAGATAATAGAGAATATCTTATAGCCCATATCTTTACTCAGCAATTACAACCAATTGATATATAGTAACAGTAAAAACTACAACTCAAAATATCTCCACTCCCATTATTCTCAATGATTTACAACATTACAGTATTATTGTGTGTAAGATTGTGTTGCAACATTTAAATAACGAAAAGAATAGACTCCCACCAAACACACACACCAAACCAATCTGAGAGATTAATCATTGCACTTGTATCATTGTCACTATTCTCCATTGTATGCAGGCTTTTATGCATTAATTCATGACAGATACTCCAGTCTCTTTAAAAGCAAATCCGGTAGGCCAAATGCAGGCACAACATTGTATGACTGAATAAAGTATTTTAAAACCTTGAGAGTAAAACAGTGATTCAAATGTGAGATGAAGCATCTACATCAATCCATGTGAAAACCTTAGTTTAGGACTGCAGTGGAGATACATGAAATAAATGGTGCTGTTCTGACATCTTACATTACATTACATTACATTACAGTCCAAAGCGACTGACAATAAGTGCATTCAACATAGGTAGGCGAATAGTCAACAGAAATTGTAAGAGCATGTCTGGGTATAACAGTTCAAACAAACACAATTCCGTAAAGTGTTCCTCTCTTGTTACAGGTGGAAACCTTCCACCCAAAGAGTAGCTCATGTTCAGAAATGCATAACCTACTGTGTAAGATTACTAACTTAATACACTGGCTTTTTTGCTGAATCACTGCCAGACAGTACAGTTGGGGCCTGACTAACCCGCTTAAGAGTATGCTGGCTCTGCTTACCCCACTAAATATAATATAATATAATATAATATAATATAATATATGGATGAAGATTATCCAGAACATCCAGTGCAACAAAACTGCATAATGCTACAGCGTTTAAAATGTAGTCTGGATAATGTGTGTCACCAAAATGAAACAACCCCTGACAAGATTGGTTCTTCTGGAGCCTCCTATGGACTTGTGGCGGACTGCATATCTTCTTAAGTTAGGTCCTAGTGGACTTACTGTTACTCAAAGCAAACTACAAAAATCATGTATTAGATATGGATATTTTTTATTTATTAACAGTTATACAGATACCTACAATTTCTTAAATTAGTTTTTTTTTGTTTTTTTCAGTTATTCATGATAGTAATTACTTTTTAAATTATTAATAGGAATCGGTACTGGTCAGTTCAACACATTTGATTAAAATATGAAACATATCAAGTACAATGTTTAAACAAATTTTGGCTGTAAATACACTAACCTTACAGAAAAAACTATGGTATGGTAATGGTCATCAAATACTGGAAGAATACTAAGTTAAGAATGAAAGTTAAGAAGTGAATCTGTGCCCTCTACTCTAATAATAGGCCTACATAAGTGGCTTATACTCAGTTCAGTTAGTAAATGTACATTCAGTGCCACAAAGACATTTTCCAAAGGGGCGAGCCAGGGACCAAGACTCTCTTTCTCTACCTTTAGATTCAGAAGTGAATCCACATTTGGACATGACTGGGACTATGTTTTTCTGGCCCCTCCCTTTTTTCCCTCTGCAGCTATCCTCCTCTCTCCCAAACCTAAACAAGGTTGTGTGTGTGTGTGTTTCTCATGTCAGATTGGCTAACACCACATGCAAAAGTAAACATTGCTTCTGTGAGAAGATTTCCAACTTACCAATTAAGTCGCTGAGATGAATTGTTTGACATGTGTATGCTCACCATGCTTGCAGTTTGGTTGTTCCTGTTGCACATGGGTTATTGTAGTCTGGGTATGACATTGTATAAATAATAATAATGAAACAAAAACAGACAAAAAATAAATAAAGAAAGTGCCCAGTGTGCACCTAGCCTCACTTCCACTCGGTGGCAGTGACACGGTGTGACACAGTCACATGGCACATTATGTGCCATTTCAAATGTAAGCACCCCCTCCTGTGCAAGGCTGCTTTGTATAATTGTAGTGCTGAATACAAAAAGAAAAATAGTGCATTGGCTCTAACACACCGGCCCCTAATTGGCGATGCAGACATAACAATTCCAAACAAATATACTAATGGAGCCATACTAAACTATGTGCACTGAAATCCCATTTTCCCCATTTCTTTTCATTTTTATCTTTTTAATCCGGGCCTCTTGCAAGAGGCAGAGCTTTGTCACCGGCCTTTCCAGTATGTTAGTCTTGGCCTGGATTCTTGCAGAATGCACTATTCCTTTCTTTTCAGGAAACATCTCCAGTACTCTTCCAAGTGACCAAGAACCTTGAGGAGCAATAGAATCCACTATCACGGGTGTGAAGCTTCTTCTTTCTTTGCTCCATTTTTGCTGTTCTTGTAGCAAAGGTAAATACTCCTGTACCCATACAGCCCTGAAATGTACTAAATCTGTTTCCATCTCCTTTTGTCAAAGAGTCCGGGGGTAAGGTGGGCTTTCCCTTCATCATTAGGTTCATCAGATAGGTTGGTGATAGGTCCGTCATTCAATATGGCTTCCACTTTGCATGAGACAGTGTGAAAACCTTCATCAACTTTGAAAAATGATGCAATCATTTATTTTATTTTTTTGGATTCCATGAGTTTTTGTGTTATTTATTGGTTGATCTTGAAATAATAAGGTTTAATTGGCGTTTTTGGCGTTGATGTAATCTTGATGTAATCTTTTTCACATATAAGTCATAGAGTTGGCACCTCTGTTTACAGCTCTCCCCTTAGTGCAAGTGGGTAATCTTCTTGCTCCACTTCTTCCCTTAATTGCTTTTAAATTCTAGCTTCAGTCTGTCATGTTCTGTAACATTACTTACTGTCTTAATTGGGAGGTGGGAGGTGGGAGATCGACCATCTGGTGACCTGGTGCAGACAAAACAACCTGGAGCTCAACGCTCAAAAGACAGTGGAGATGGTTGTGGACTTCAGGAAGGACACAGCCCCACCCACCCCCATCCTCCTGTGTGACTCCCCAGTCAACGCTGCGGAATCCTTTCGCTTCCTGGGTACCATCATCACCCAGGACCTCAAGTGGGAGCCTAACATCAGCTCCCTCACCAAGAAAGCCCAGCAGAGGATGTACTTCCTGCGGCAGCTGAGTAAGTTCAACCTGCCAAAGACAATGATGGTGCACTTTTACACCTCCATCATTGAGTCCATCCTCACCTCCATCACCATCTGGTATGCTGCTGCCACTGCCAGGGACAAGGGCAGACTGCAGCGTATCATTCGCACTGCAGAGAAGGTGATTGGCTGCAATCTGCCATCCCTCCAGGACCTGTACGCCTCCAGGACTCTGAGACGTGCAGGGAAGATTGCGACTGACCCCTCCCACCCTGGATACATACTCTTCGAAACACTCCCCTCTGGCAGGAGGCTGCGGTCCATCAGGACCAAAACCTCACGCCACAAAAACAGTTTCTTCCCG
>OOFE01046551.1:0-10499 GCA_900323365.1 Monocentris japonica
GAGTCAGGCACGCTGAGCTGGGAGAGCTTGTCCTGCAGGAGAGCCGGGATGATGGTGTTGAAAGCAGAGCTGAAATCCACAAACAGGATCCTGGCGTAGGTTCCTGGGGAGTCCAGGTGCTGGAGGATGAAGTGGAGGGCCATGTTCACTGCATCATCTACAGACCTGTTGGCTCTGTAGGCAAACTGCAGGGGGTCCAGGAGGGGGTCAGTGATGGTTTTGAGGTGGGATAGCACAAGGCGCTCAAAAGACTTCATTACTACAGAGGTCAGGGCGACCGGTCTGTAGTCATTAAGTCCTGAGGTCCTTGGTTTCTTTGGGACAGGGATGATGGTGGAGGTCTTGAAGCAGGCTGGTACGTGGCATGTCTCCAGTGAGGTGTTAAAAATGTCACGTGATTAACAACAGGACAGAGTTCAGTATGTGATATTGCACATGTTAAGAATAATAAGAAAATAAAATTAGATAACCTGTGATAAAATAAAGTCCATCCCTATTATTTAATAACATTTCTATACTGATCTTTCTTTTACTAGCTATCCAACTAGCTAGCAAGGCTAGCTAACTAGCCAGACAACAACCATGCTAACACAAACCAGTGATTCTTAGTTAACTTAATGCTTCCTTGACAGGTTTGATTCAGGTGCAGTTTAAAATGGACAGCCAAATAAATTGTGTATTGTAACTTGTGTATTGTCATGATCCGGCTCAAAACCATGACAAAAACTGAACAAAACACAATTAGCTAGTAACTGAAGTTTTATTGCTGTGAGTCTGATCGGTATAATCAGGATGTGAATGAGGTGATGCAGGAGTGAGAGGTTTATATGTGGGATGTTGGAAGTGTCAAGAACAAAATAAGAACTAAAGAAAACCCAACCTAACTCAGCCCCATGCCAATTAGTCAGGTGAGAGAGGGAGAAACCCAGATGCATCATGGGCTTTATAGGCCTGTCCACAGGTGTCACCAATTAATGATCGGGGCTGCTGCTGCCGCCTCATTCCACTGGGTCGGTCTAAAACAATAGAAGAAGCAGCAGGGAAAAACAGAAGCACAACTAAGCAAAGACAGGGCCATGACAAAATACAAAAAGCTAAATGAAATCCCTTACTTCCACATTTGCTGCTTATACCAAGAACTTAATGGGCTGGACTAGTCCCAGACTAAAATGCCTGTTTGAGCTGTCTTAACTCAAAGCGACTTGCACAGACTTATCTTAAAATAGTCATAGATTTAGCCTGTTCTGGATTAAACAAAGCTGATTGCGAGAGGGAGGACTAGAGCTACTCTAGGAATAAATTGAAGCTTAAATGAATCCTTTAAAGTGATCCTCCAATGGAAGATCAGGATCAAGCAGATGACCAACGGGCACACGGAGTTGCTTTCATATTGCAGCACTTCAACTAGATGAGATGCATTTAAATATGGAACGTATTCACGAGGACTTATTTTTGCTTTGATAATGTTTGTTCTCGACAAAATTAAAACAGTGTACAGCAAAATTAAATGAGTGACTAAACTAAGGCTGGTTTAAAATGTAGTTTGTGGTGATTAAAAAACACGTCAGAATATCCAACTGACAAAACATTATTTTTTTTTACATATTGTTCACCATGGATGGTAATCACAATTGTGTCATTACTGTATATTTTTTGGATCACAGCTCTCTCTTCCAACTTCATATCCAATTCAACCTGTAGAATAGCGAAGACAAATAAGTGAAGCATATAAGCAAGTACTAAGGGGAAGGGTCAGGGTAGTGTTTATTGAAGAGGTGGGTTTTCAGCCTGCGGCAGCGACTCTGCTGTCCTGACATCAGTGGGGAGTTCATTCCACCACTGTGGGGCCAGGACAGAGAAGAGCCGTGACCGTGTAGATCGGCCGCAGGGTCCTCTGAGCGATGGGGCAACCCGTTGCCTCGAGGCAGCAGAGTGAAGTGGTCGGGCGGGGGTGTAAGGCTCGACCATAGCCTGGAGGTAAGAAGGAGCTGTTCCTTTCACTGCCCTATAGGCTAGCACCAGGGTCTTGAACTGGATGTGAGCTGCTACAGGGAGCCAGTGTAGAGAACAGAGAAGGGTAGTAGTGTGGGAGATTGAACACCAGACGAGCTGCAGCTTTCTGGACAAACTCCAGAGGTCTGATTGCAGACGCCGGGGCACCAGCAAAGAGGAAGTTGCAGTAGTCCAGGCGGGAAATGACAAGAGCCTGGATGAGCACCTGAGCCGTCTGGTCAGTGAGGAAGGGGCGAATCCTCCTGATGTTGAGTAGGAATCTGCAGGACCGTGTCACTGATGTATGTTTGCCTAGAACAAGAACGACAGTTGGTCGTCCAGGGTCACACCCAGATTCCTCGCAGTCCAAGATGACGTCACCACAGCATTGTCAATGGTGATGGCCAGGTCTCGGTGCGGACAACCCTTTCCCGGGAGGAACACCAGCTCAGTCTTGTCCAGGTTGAGCTTCAGGTGGTGCATCGACATCCACTCCGAGATGTCTGCCAGGCACGCAGCAATGCGTGCCTCCACTTGTGTGTCAGAGGGGGGAAATGACACGATCAGCTGGGTGTCATCGGCATAGCAGTGGTAAGAAAAGTCATGGGAGTGGATAACAGAACCAAGAGATGTTGTGTAGAGGAAAAAAAGAAGAGGACCCAGAACCGAACCTTGCAGAACCCCAGTAGTCAGCCTGCGTGGTTCCGACACAGAACCTCTCAGCGTCACCTGGTAGGAGCAACCTATCAGGTAGGATGCAAACAGGGAGAGTGCAGAGCCTGAGAGAAAGTTTCAAAGAGTTTCTTAGGGTTGGAAGCAGTTTGAATTTTAGTGCAGAAGAAAGCAGCTTTAGCAGCAGATAGAAAGGAGGAAAAAGTGGAAAGAAGAGATTGGAAGTTAAGGTCCTCTGGGAGTTTGCCTCTTCTCCATTTGCGCTCAGCCCCTCTCAGTACGCACTGAGTCCATAGGGGCAGGTGGAGTTGGGCGTGCAGGCCTGGAGATGAGGGGACAGAGATTGTCCAAAGAAGAGGACAATAGAGAGAAGATGATCAGTGGCAGTATCGGGGATAGGAGAGAGAAGGATTCAGGGGCAGGGAGGGCAGAGAGAACAGAAGAGGAAAGATCAGTGGGGGAGAGTGAGCGGAGATTGCGACGGGAAGAAACCATGTGGGTAGGGGTAGGATATAAGGGGGGAGAGGACAGAGAGCAAGTAGGACATGAAGTAATGGTCAGAGAGCTGGAGAGGAGTGACAGAGAGGTTAGCAGTGGAACAGTGTCTGGTGAAGATTAGATCCAGCTGGTTGCCAGCCTTGTGGGTAGGAGGAGATGGGGAGAGGGATAGGTCGAAGGAGGAGAGGAAAGAAAGAAGAGAGTTGAGCTTCTCAGTCTGGATGTTGAAGTCACCGAGAGTCCAGAGCCATTGTCAGGGAAGTGGGAGACTAGTGTGTCAAGCTCCTCCAGGAACTCACCAAGAGGGCCTGGTGGACGATAAACAACTGCAATGGTTTATCACTTTCTAAGTGAAAAGGACAGATGTATAAAAGAGATTTCATACTTTGGGCAAAGCTATTCCAGTCAAGCAAATGTACCTCACATCACCTCAAACTCCAGATGACACCTTCATGGAAGCCCAGAAAACAGAGCATCACTAACCCCAAATATCACTCTCTAGTGTGGGTAGGAAGTTGACTGAGGAAATTGTTTCAAATGAATTCAAATCTACCTGCTAAGGCATCCTGCAATGTCTCTATCAGAATTTTAGTGTTCTCTCAGTTAGCAAGCACTGCAGTGCAGATGCAAAGATTTTTTAGGCGAGAAGGAATGAGGGGGTGGGAGACAGGGAGGGGGTGAGAAGGAGAGACCGTTACTGAACAAATTGTGAGCCCTCCATGTCTCTAACATCCACCCTTTTCTTTTTGTTATTCTCACTGAAATCTAACAGCTGGTGGCACATAGAAAGGGAGAGAGTTTGTTTTGATGTTTGTGCAGAGTTGAGGCAATTTATTGGACTGGGATTTAGCAAATCAGAAGTCATTGCAGAAACTTTCTGATCCTGGAGGTTCAAGGGCTCTGGATAAACAAGACTGATTGTTTCAGAGGCATGCATATATTATCCCTATTTGAGCCAGAGCTATTACACACAGACAGCTATGGGAATATAAGCCAGAATCATATTAAAGGGATTTTGCAGAAAAACATAGCTAGATCAGTGGATTTCTTAATACAAGGGAAACAGGTGTTGGGAGAGATATTTGGCATAGCCCTGATACATGATAGACATGATCTAAAATGTCATGAGTCCTGCTCAATGGATATGCACGACAGAATAGTTCATCAGGGGCCAATGCAAAAAGAATCACTTTTATGCAATCCTCCAATAAACTGCACTGAAATTTGAAAGAATAGACAAAAAACCATAACCATCAACTTCATCTTTGCCTTATCTCAACGGTCAGTGGAAAGAACATATCTCTATTGAAACAAATTTCATTAATGGAGTGATAAGAGCTAATAATGCACCCTAAGGGAGGTGTTGACAGGCCCCTGAATGCAGAACTTGTTGCCGCACATTGTAGAGGCAAAGTAATATTTATTTATGGAGTTCACATAGGGGACATCCAGTTGGTTCAGTAACCTTTCACTGAGTCTAAGCTTGCAATCGAGATCTTTATTTTCCACTGAACATGAGCTCAGTGAGTTCTTTAGTTTGCAGGATATATTTCTGTTCCCTCATCCTTTCAGACTTGCAGAAACTGCTTTAAGGGACAATAAGAAATACTTTCACTATCCTATAGCATAATACGACCAGAATAAACCTGTGTGTGTGCGTTTGTGTTGGATCGCTGCTCTAGCTTACTCGTCTCTATAGTGAAAATGTGACCTTATTGTTTGTGTCAATTACAGGCCACCGTAGCTCAAGGGGTTGGGAGGGATGAGACGGGTGCAGGGTGGGGGGCTGTGCCAGAGACCTGTTGATGTTGTCGCAGTACCTACTGGTCACTGATAGAGGTCGGTGGAAGTCATCCATTACAGTACTTAATGGTCCTTTAAGTGGTGCTGTATATCTTGTCCCCAGCGTTGTTTAAGTTTCACCTCAAAAAATAAAGTTCTAGTGTTAGAAAGTAAATAAGGGCTCTGCACATGAAAAACATAATGACAAGTTGAGCTCCCTCTAGGCATTTCCACTTACCTCAGGGACACATCCATAGTCTACTGGTTGAGCAATGTATCTCTGTTGCCAAGCAGATGTTATAATAATTACATATAATAGGAAACTATGTGACTAAGGCGTTGTCTAATCTCCTGCAACAAAATGTTTTTTTTTCTCTTGGATCTGTTCTGCCAATTACATAGTGAGTGCATGAGTGCATTGTGTTGTGCAATATAAGCAACCTCTCCTACCATGTTCAATAAAGTGCATCTATTTTCTGTCACAACTGGCTTGGGGGCAATACTGTATGTCATTATTAATAGTTCCAGACAGATCTCAACCCTTGGGATAAAGTTCCATTACACTCTGCCAAGCTAAGCTCCATCTAGCACCTTTATACACTAATAAAAACATACCTGTGTAGATGTTCACGCCACCTCAAAGCCATGCATGGCAGATCAGATTTAACATGTATACCAGCAAAAGCTTCCAGCAGCACGTCTATCAGAGTGTCACTCTCTGGAAAATTCCATTCCATAGGCTTTTGAGTGAGCTTACATCCCTGATCCATTGTAAGAAGTCTATTACGTCTTTGCTGCATCCATATGATTTATGTAAAGCTTGGATGCAAATTGTTCTTTTGGTGTGATCCACTGCATGTCATGTACAAATTATTGTGACCCCTTATGATTGTTAGGGGGTCAAAACACCACACATATTTAGATAGGAATGAGTCAAATACATCACTTCAGAAAGAGAGGTATGAATTCCTGTTAAAGGTTCTTGTAAGACAGAGAAATCATTTTTAAACAGGCCAAATGGATGATGGACAGAACACAGCTTTTGAATATGACTGCTTAGGGCACTGCGGCAATACCAAGGGGTGTTTTTGTGGAAGAATTCATCAGTTGGGGAAGGTCATCCGAGAAGCTTTCACCCCAAAAACCTTCTTGGAATAGAACACATTAAAGAGGGATGAGCCTCCGCTCAGAGAGCAGATTTGCTTTTTTCATAAGCTGAAATATCACCATATGTCAGTGTGGTGGATTTTTCTTCACGCAATCTGAGGCCACACACAGTGTAGAATTTAGACTAATCTTAATTTTATGACGAAGTGACTAAAGAGAAGAGAGCGGTGTCTTCAATCCACTATAAGTTTATTGCATCAACAGAGAATACAACAACCAAGCACAACTAACTTCTTGATAGATAATCACATACTTTTATACAGTCATTGGATCTTCGGTGTGCGTGATTGGATTCTATTAATTCTCTATTTTGTCATGCGAGAGTACAATGGGCCCGTCCCATCTACAAATTATTTAAGTCCCTTAATTATCCTGTTTTCGTGATCAGCCCTCATGTTTGTGACAGTTTTTGTCACACACCCTATATTCATTTTGGGCTGGGGGTCAGAGGTCTGTTTTTGGGGAGTTGGGTTACCCAAGGACCTACACAGAACTCCCCCTCCTCCTAGTACTCCCTTCACTGTTCTCCTAGGTTGGCCTGGTGGTTAGAGAGACCGACCCATCACCAGAGTGTTGCTGGTTCAATCCCCGGCACCACCAGGAGGGTGTATTCCAGCTGTGAGCTGGTGATTGGAAAAATGACTGGTGCCACAGCTACGGTGCCTACCAACAAGTGCCCTTGAGCAAGGCACTTAACCCCCAACTGCTCCAGGTGCACTGTCTAATAGCTGACGACTGTGCTGTCCTGAAAAAGTGCATGTGAGTGGGGTGATGTGTGTATATCTAGTCAGAGGGATGTGAAGAAAGAAATTCACTGCATGTGTACATGTGTTAGTGCCAAATAAAGTTGATTCATCAACAGTTCTTCTTCTGGCAGATGTTAAGCCTCTTCTTTTCCTTTTGGCAGGCCACACATCCTCCGGACATATGTTTGTACTGGGATGTGATCACCAACTTTAGGACACATAGATCAGTGTTTTTTCCCATCTGGTTTACATGCAACGACCAATTATAGCATTCTAGTAACTTTTGTGCATAATGAACTCGGCTCAGCTCCTCTCTGGTTAGAGATCTTTCTGCAATAACCTTCCACCAAACTTTTCCATTAACATTAACATAATTGAGTATATTCTTCATAACAAGATCTGCTCATTACTCCTTTCCTGTAGTTGCTGCTTTAATTTTTCCACGCTCTAGTTTTAATGGCATGTACGGATTATAAAGGCAAACACCATTACACTCATAATGGTACATGAACATAACACTTTTAAAGGTGAACACAATTCTTTCAGCAACACTCTAACCCATTAAACATTTCCCTTTTGCAACTAATAACATGCAGATGTTAGTAATCTAACTAGTTTTTGTTCCAAAACAAATTCCCACATCAGCACAGTTGTGATTGGTCACAACTGTATCCAGATGTGTCAAAATAAATTTAATCTTATCTAAACAAAAAAGTGCAAAAAAGCTTTAAGTAAGTATTATTAAGTATTTCAAATAAAATGCATACAATAACTACAGATGACCGATGAAGTAAATTTCCCCTGATGTTTCCATCAAACATTCCCTAAAAAAATACATATAAACAATAATTTAGTCATAGCATGTCTGTATTGAGTGACATTTTCAAGGCTAACACAAGATTAACATCACAACTTTCATTAATGTTGCATTCATGAACACTCAAGTTGCACCAAATGGCTGAGGAAGTGGATTAAAATCTTAAAGGTATAATCCAGGACATTTTTGAACATCTATATTTTGGGAATATTCACATATTTATTGTCTTTTAGATGAAAAATAAAAACATTCTAAATTTCCTTCGCCCATTTTAACAAATTCCATAGGGCAAATGCCATATCTTTTTGTATGTTTACTTGTAATGTTTGCAAACAATACAAGCAAAGGTTTGTAACAAAGCAAAGGTTTGCAAAACTGTTTAGCAGTCACATACTCTCAGAGCTTATATCAAAAGCTCAGACATTACATTTCAGAGTGAAAAACAATTCAAATATCTCCATTCCAATAAATAAATTTTAAAAAATGTCCCCAAATCAAAGGCTAAGATGATCTGCACGAACATGCTTTTGGGAAACTCTGCTCTGCCAGGGTTACCAGTTACCATTTCATGCAATCTCACAGTTTTGTAATCGTTTGATGTGTTTGAGCTAAGTCTTTTAGAAGCTTGAAGGCTCTGAGTGCCTTCCTGGAGTCTGATGAAAGCTTCCTCCTGGACCCTCCCAGCCATGACAGGCACAACACCGATGCCCGACTGTGGCACTGTGCAGGTACACTTCAACTGTTGTAACATCACATGATGAAAAAGCCTCGTGCTTTTGTTGTGAGCTCATATGGAGAAGATACATAATGTGCGATCGGCGTGATAGTGTGCGTTCTTAGTACAGAATGTGAAGATTTAACATTGTGTTTAACGTCAATTTGTTTTGGCTAATCCAGAAATGCAAGGATGCCAAAAAAGCCACCTGGAACAGAATGCCCAGCATGATCATAGAGAGAGCTGTGAGAGCTGCCAGGTACTGCAGGTACCATCTCCCTCAGAATATTGTTATGAAGCCTTATTCCATGCCACTTTCAAAAGAATTGTCTCCAACCTGCTCTGCTATTTGCTGCTATTTGCTAGTGATTTGATTTTATATACTGTCTCCATCAAGATTAAAGATTCAAAGGTTATTTGTCACATACACAGTTATAACAGTACACACAATGCACAATGCAGTGAAATGCATGGTGTCAAACTGTGCTAGGCAGATAGAAGGAAGGAAAAGAGGCTAAACTAGGAGATACTACAACACAGAAAACAAGAAGATACTACAATATAAGAAAAAAGTAATTAGAAATGTGCAATATAAATGCCAGTGTGCAAATGTCGTGCAAATATGCAATGTGCAATGAGCAATGGCAGCAATCATTGTTGGTTGGTTGTGTGTGTGTTTAATGTCCTAATGGCCTCAGGATAGATGCTCCTCCTGAGCCTCTCTGTCTTGGCCATGTGACTGCAGAGGCATTTGCCTGAACGCAGCAGTCTGAACAGTCCATTGTTGGGATGGGTAGTGTCCTCATCACCGTACCACCAAATGCAGGGTATTGCGATCCTGAGAGGAGCAGTTGCCATACTAGGCAGTAATGCTCCCCGACAGGATGCTCTCTATGGCACCAGAGTAGAGTTTTCTGGATCTGAGGGGAGAGCTTGAATTTCCTCGCATATTGGTTTCAAAAACAACATTGGCTGATATTTATAGGTGATTTGATTATGTAACTGTATTTTCTAAGCTATGGTCTGTAATATGGAACCAATTGTAATTGAACCCGTATTTCCAACAGGCCACACATGCATGCAGAAGTTCTGCCAGGATAACTTGCTGAAGACATGAGTTGGACCTTTGGGATTCTCTGTGAATAGGTAGGGGGTTTCAACTGAAACCATCAATCAGGAAATCAATGATCAGCATCATCAGGACTATTTTAAAATTGTTTAATTATGTTTCCTTAAATCCCTAACCCCTCTCTTCTTCTGCACTACTACTTGATGAAGGCTGGGGCTTAAATGCATTTTTATCCAGTTCATGGAGGCTGTAGTTTAAAGGCTTTTACATTGTATTTGTAAAAGGGACTTAATTTTCTTTCTCTTTTCTACATACTACAACTACTACAACTACTACTAGGAAATTCAAGCTCTCCCCTCAGAGGTTAGTTAAAGCTTACTTCTTGGACATCCAACTCTGTTTTACCACAGCAGAGTACACTACAGCGTGGCAGCATCCGGAGATAGGCATTATGGTAGGATGTACAATTTCCCCTTTACCTTTCATCATGGTAATGATGAAATGGTCATTATTAGAGCTTCAAAATGGGTAGTGGGTGGGGAAAGGCTGCAGGGAGGGCTGCGCCTCCCACCAATTAGGGCTTACATGGACGACATGACGACTATGACGTCAACAGCTCCATGTACTAGTAGGTTACTGGATTAGCTGAATAGTAATCTACAGTGGGCTAGGATGAAAGTGAAGCCAAGTAAGTCTAGGAGTATTTCTATTGTTAAAGGGAAGGTAGTAGACAGGAAGTTTTTCATAGATGATGAGGTGGTGCCAACAGTGATAGAGAAACTGGTCAAAAGCTTAGGAAGATGGTACGATGCAAGCCTCAGTGATAAGGGTCAGTTTCAGGAGTTGAGGCAGGAAATGATACAAGGCATTTCAAGTATAGACAAGTCAGGGCTCCCAGGAAAGTTAAAACTGTGGTGTCTACCGCTGTTGGCTAGGGTAGGTAACTGGTGAATGGTGCCATCTGAGGAATGACTCTGTAGATCTATGACGGTGTAGTCTGATGTCTGCTATGGTGTTCATCTGGTGGTGGGTATATCACTC